>BJBW01002244.1:1485-43337 GCA_004320125.1 Scolopax mira | reverse complement strand
CTGGATGCAGTCCTGAGTGACATGCTCTAGCTCTGGGAATCCTGCTTCAGCGGGGGAATTGTACTAGATGATCTCTACGGTCTCTTCCAACTCTAAAAAAGTCAACAGCCTGCCTGCCTGCACACAGAAGAATAATCCAGTAAGATGCTGGAAGATCCCAAACCCTTGGACTAAGAGATGACTGAACAACGTGTGAGAGGCCTATACAGACTGCAGGAATACAAAAGCCTTGAGCTTTCTTTGTTCAAGGTCCCTCATTTTTTGTAGGCAACCAGCCTGGGCTGACCCTGCTGCTGTACCCTTTCAATTAAATTACTTATTTTTATAAAATGTGATGCCTGAAGCTCTGCTGCTGGAAACCTAGGGTTCAGTCTGAAGAAGGAGAGAGAATGCCTGAGAGTAAGTGTGCTTGTGTGTGTAGTTGAAAGGGGTACCCATTGGCCCACTGGGGTTGCCCACTGCAAAGGGACCGTGGTCCTAATGGTTGTGTGTGTGTGAGTCTTTGAATGGTGTGTCCATGCTTTGGCAGTGGCTTCTCCTTTAATAGTAACATCTTTAGAGAGTTGATATTTTAGGCGAGACTTTGAGTTTTAGGATATGAAAAAAAAATACAACAATATGGGAAGACTGCATAAGTATTTTACATTTGCAAAAATATGACACATCATTTCATATAATTTTCTTCGGATCTGTCAAAGTAGATTAAAAAAAGTCTGTCATGCACTACAATTATGGTGACAAAAGTTGCCCATATAACACAAGCGTCTGTTGCCAGTATCTATAGTTGCACGATTGTGCACAGAAATATGCAGAGTAATGAAAGGAAACAATGTACCTCTTTGTAAGAGAAAGAGCAGGACAAAATTATTTTAAGTGTACATCATACATTTATTACTGAACAAGTCTCTCAACTCCAAAATTGGGCACAGGGATTAAAAATAAAAATTCATTGCACTACCTAGTAAAGCATTACTAGTAACTCTCATAAAAAATGTACAAATTTTGTTAAAAATTTATCAAGCCTTCAAATGATTTGGTTACAAATATTTATAATACATTTAAAACTACATGTTAAATGATAAAATAGCATATGATTTAAAGAAAACACTTGACAAAATATGATTCCAACAAAACTCAGAAGCTTTCACAATCATTAGCAAATCTGAAACACAAATAGCAAAATGAGGTAACAATGTACCAAAGAAAAAACCACAGCTTTTACAAAGGCCCAAAGATAACTCAGTCAAAAATGTGTTTTCTAAAATTAAAATTAAAATTTAAAATGTTGGTAAATCTCATTCCAAGTATTGGAATGTTGGTAAATCTCATTCGAATGTATTAACTGCTGTAAAATCACATTCAAGAGCCTGTACAAAATGGCACAGAACAAAAAGCTTCAATTTTTTTTGTAAAGAAAACCACAAAATGAGACATTGGAATTATCTATAGGCCTTGATATCCACTAAAATGTCAAAATAAAACGACAGTTTATGCAAAAAAACACAGCAGTGCCAATATGATGAAGCACATACTACAGCTTGGTTTTGTAGATCTTTTTGAGAAGGAGGAGCCAGGTGATGGCAGAAAGGCAATGAACATAAAAAAAAAAAAAAAATCTTGCTGAATTCAGTGCTGCCAGGCATCATGGCAGGCTGTGGAATTACACCCAAATGTGCGTAACACATGGCAGATAACACCTGAACATGAATCCCCCTCCCTTGACAGCCATGACAGAGAGGACTTGGCTGCAGCTTGTCTGAGCTGATTCAGAACATATGCATGTGTGTTGCTTATACACACATACCACAGGAAGCAAGTCCACATACATCTGCAAGAGTCCCATGCAAACTAAAGAACCATTCAAGAAGAGATGAGCCATAAGAGTGCAACAATTAATGTTATGATTTTACTATCTTAGACCCTCAATCCCCTAGATCTCCCACTGCCTCACAGAGTTTGACTGGAGAAAAAGGGACATTACACATCAAGATTTCTCCAGTTCTAGTTAGAGGACCACCTTCCCTTGGCTACAGAAGAACTTATCTTTTTAATTTCTATCTAGCTTAGAAAAAGTACCCTCTTTCCATGCTTCAAACTGAATATTAGCACAGTAGTGCCAATTACGTTTAAATCTGTACACAGAGAATTTTTTCTTTTGCAGTTATATAAAAGAGCCTAAGTTTTTTTTAAGACATATATGGCATATGCTTTTTAAACAACATGATTTCATTTGTTAGAAAAATAAATCTTATTACATGTAATTTAACCTGCTAGGTGTTATTCTGAAAACCTATTCTTTAACTCCCCTGGAAGAGAGAAAAAATTCTAATAATTTTGAATAAAAATTCAATAATTTTGAAGTTGACGTAACAGCATTATTTATTTAGTGTTAAGTATGGACAGGCATGGAGAGACTCACTGTTTTTGTGAACTACCTGCATAACTAAACAGAGGGAAGAGCATCTGAAATAAGGCAAAATTGTGCTTTTATTTTACCTGCACCAAGAGCTGTGACTGGTCTATAGAATCTTCAAAGAAGAAAATCAGCACAGAGAACATTTAACATTGTTTGAAATTATAACTGATACTAAAGCATAGCAGCATACAAAAGCATCAGAAATGATAAAGTATAAACTTAAAGCTGAGACTGGCAGCAAGTTGCAGCAATATTGCTAATTGTGTCACTCGTGCTGCTGCAACCAAAGTAATGACACTGAATTTGAGAGAATTTTGTGGCAAAAAAGTGCATCCTTTGAATAACTATGGTATGCAGACCTAAATATTTTCCTAGAACACAATGAAAATGTTAACAGTCCGAATGTTATAAATGAAGCTAAATAGTTTTTCAATAGCTCAAATAACACATTATTCAGAGCACCTGAATAGAGGTTATCACCTGCTATTTCACAATGCTGTTCTAGAAGGTGTTCCGATTTTCTCCTATGGTGGAGCGCTCTGGAAACTTGACTGCAAAAACCAAGGGAGTTCTTTTCTTGTATTACACTTTCATCATAAAACAAGGAAGGGCAAGAAGCAGCATCAGGGCAATTGAATTCTGCAGTTAAGTGATCAAAACTCTTGTGATACAATGAGAAAAATCAGAAGTTCTACTTCTTTTGGGAAAATACTAAAAATTTTATTTTATTCATGAAGTTGCAGGAATAAAATTGTAACCTTTTACAAGTTATTTTAGTTGCATATAAACTCCCTTGTAAATGACAAAGAGTGCATGGGATTAAAGCCAGTATTTGTAAGATAAAAGATTATGTCCTTCACAAGTACAATGACCAAAAGTGAAGAGGTGTTGCACAAGACCTCCAGTCTCCTTTCTGCTTCCTTTAATGGAAGAAGCATGTAAGTGGCAAAGCCAGATAGAAAAAATTGAAAGGAGAACATAAAAGCATGGTATTCATATTAGCAATTGAAAATATTAATATTGCTAAATGATTTGTGCGATCTAGCGACTTTACACTGATAAAATAACTTGTAAATCGGCCATTTAAAAATCCAGATTTTGTAACATATGCTAAAAACCCCAAGGTTACTTGTGTATGAACAATCAATGCACTCTTTAGTGGTACACATTTAAAGCCTCCAATGAAGGGGAAGAATAACAGCTGTTTGAATAGTAGGTAGAAAGGTCTTTATACCTGTTAAGTACATTGCGGAAGAAATACTAAATGTCTGTAATTGCTGCACCCATCGCATTCAGTGTGCAACTGCAAACACAAGGAAAAGAACCAGTGTACAGTACTAGTACTGTTTAAATAACACACAAGATTATACATTGCAGCATAATTATTACTACACACATACGTTCTCAGTACATGCTGGTATATAGGTTCTCAAACTCACATGCACACTCGGTCACAAGCACACTTCATGCATCCTTTCACAAGCAAACATACATTCACACCATTCATTCCCACTCACAGTATCTGAAGGCTCTATATAAGGTAGATTGCTATATTGTTTGGAGCTACCACTTTTTTTTCTTCTTTTTCTTTTATATAAAAGCACATGCTAAAAGATCACATCCACAGTAATCTCGCAGCACACTCGGAATGATCACACAAAACCCAGGGAATGTTAGTGCACACACAAAATTAAGCTAAAAAAAATATCTTTGGAGTTCCAATCACACCGTTAGTATAACAATCCTGTTACTGTGAAGACTAGTTGTAAGCTTTGTAATTGATTAAGTCACACAGTGCAAAGTAAGGTCCGTTGACCCTTTTGTATAAAGGGTAGGCTGGAAGCCACATGAGTAAGTTCAATGATAGTTCATATATACATGTGACCAGAAACACCCAAACCAGATTTGTGCTCTTGGGTTGGTCATTCTGAATCACGATGAACTTCTGAAGCATCAGCTCTACAAATTGGGCAGGTACGATTTGCCTGTAAAAAACAAAAATAAAAGAGGGTTTACTGTACTGACAAATACATTGTCAAGTTAATGTGTATATGATGCTGACATCTGTGATTACTGAAAAGCAATTCAGGAGTACTCAAACACCAGAGAAGACAAAGTTTCAGGGGGTTTTTTTTGTTAAGTTACAGTGGTGTGATAAGGTTGCCAATTCAAAATTAATTTACAAAAAAAAATACTTTGCCTTTTATCTTTGAAGATAAAACAAAATAGCAAACTAGGTTTTATCTAAGTGATAGTGGTTTTATTAATGCAGATACACAGTTATAGCATATTGCAGTCAGATGGATGCAACTTAAGAAGCTGTTACTGTGTGCTGTAGAGAAACCCACCAAAACCAGACTAGCAACCGTGGTCTGTAAATAAACACCCTATATGAGGGTATCTACTGATTAGGAATCACAACTCTTCATACTCTGTTTATTCAGTTATTCTCACAGAAATCCATCATACAGACCTGGTCAAAGCAGGGGAAAAGGGAAGGGCTTTTATAAATGAGAAAGGATAGGGAGACAAAAGGACAGAGACAAGAGAGAGAAAGGAGAGAGAGAAAAGAAGATCTGATGAAACAGATATTCAAATTACACACATAAGCATGTCTAAATTTAGCCCATCAGTAAAGCATTCACTGAAAATATGTCCTGTGACTCTTTCACTTTTATAGGTTCCTTAAAAAAATAAGATACATGAAAAGTAACATTCCTTAAGCTAGCTCCTGGGAAAGTACTTCTGCTTTCTCATTGCCCTTTTCAAATAAGGGTTAATTTAATTTTAGCAAATGATGAGAAAAAGCTCAAAACAAACATCTAACATCCATGATAAAACACTTCCTTTGTAAAGGGTGGAGCGAAGAGAACTCTTCTCTGTTTCAAATGCTGTATTTCATTGCAGGACAAACCACTGTCAACTTCAAGATTTTCTATGGTAGCTGAATTTTTCAATGAAAATACAATATTGTATTTTCAATGAAAATACAATATGATCTCAGGATCATAAAATGGTTTGGGTTTGAAGGGACCTCAAAGGTCATCTTGTTCCAACCCCACTGTGATGCGGCTGTCCATACACCCCCCTCCACTAGACCGCTTGCTCAAAATCCTATCCAGCCTGACCTTGAACACCTCCAGGGAAAGGGGAATCTACAGCTTCTCTAAGCAACTTGTTCCAGTGTCTCACCACAAGCACAGTAAAGAATTCTTCCCAAGTATCTAATCTAAATCTTCCCTTTTTTCAGTTTAAAACTTCTATCACTCGTCCTATCACTATATTCCCTGGTAAGTCCTTCCCTATCTCCTGTAGACCACCTTTAAGTACTGGAAGGCTGCTACAAGGACAAGGTCTCCCAGGAATCTTCTCTTCTCTAGGCTGAACAATCCCAACTCTCTCAGCCTGTCTTCATAGCAGAGGTGCTCCAGCCCTCTGATCATCTCTGAGGCCCTCTGCTGGACTTGCTCCAACAGTTCCATGTGCTTTGAATATAGAAGGCACTGGAGCTGGACGCAGTACTCCAGATCTCACCAGAGCAGAGGTGCAGAATCACCTCCCTCGACCTGCTGGCCATGCTTCTTTTGATGCAGCCCAGGATATGGATGGCTTTCTGAGCTATGAAGTGCACATTGCCACCTCTTGTGAAGCTTCTCATCCACCAATACCCCCAAGACCTTCTCCTCAAGACTGCTCTCAATCCATTCTCCACCCAGCCTGTGTGTGCTTGGGATGGCCCCTGCACTTTGCTTCATGAGTGGCATGGGTCCATCTCTCCAGCCCATCCAGGTCCCTCTGGATGCCATCCCTTTTCTCCAGCATGTCAATTGCCACACAGCTTGGTGTCAACAGCAAACTTGCTGAGGGTGCACTCAGTACCATTGTCCATGTCTCCAACAAAGATGTTGAACAGCACTGGTCCCAATACTGACTCCTGAAGAACACCACTTGTCACTGGTGTCCACTTGGACATTGAGCTGTTGACTGCAACTCATTGAATCTGACCATCCAGCCAATTTCTTATCCACCGAGTGTTCTATTGGTCAAATCCATGTCTCTCCAACTTAGAGATGAGAATGTTGTGTGGGACAGTTTCAAATGCTTTGCACCAACACTGTAGACGATGTCAGTTACAGCTCCAACAATGCTGTAAAGCAGTCATAAAAGGCCACCGGATTTGTCAGGCATGATTTGCCCTTAGTGAAGCCATGTTGGCTATCACAAATCACCTCCATATTTTCCATGTGGCTTAGCAGAGTTTCCAGGAGGATCTGCTCCAGCACCTTGCCAGGCACAAAATGAGACTGACTGGCCTGTACATACATACATTCCTTTATTCCCCCTTTATAAAAATGGGGCTTATATTTTCCCTTTTCCAGTCAGCAGGAACTTCGCTGCATTGCTGTGACTTCTCAAGTAGAATGGATAGGGGCTTGGCAAATCACAGTTTTTCTACTGTAAAGCCAGAGAGCTGCACAATGAACTGACTTATTTTTTTTTTATAATTTATAGACATCTACAGCTGAAGTGAACTGCATTTAGAATAAGGCATCTGTAGGGCTACTAGAATCCTCTTATAATCATTGCACTACTTTGGTGTTAGTCCATCGGGACCAAGTTAAACTAAATTAGTTTCTCATATATAATACAGCAGTTCCTACCAGAACATTTAATATAAAGCAAGTTGCCCTTGTTATCTGGTTCTAAGCCCTCAGAGTGAAGACATATTATGTTTTCAAGCTGTCCTTTGTCACAATGACTAACTCTACACTTTACCAAAGAACAGATTTCACATGTTTTCATATTTGACTAAAGGATTTAGGGCATTAAGAAATAACCAAATACTGTGAAAAAGGAGAGTTAACAATACTATAAAAAGCAAAGGGTAAAATCCCTCTTATTCTGTTTTCTCCACTGTATTACATCTACTCTCACAAGTCTTTAACCTTGTTAACCAGAGAAGTATAAATTTAAGTGGGAAAGCTAGTGCTCTGTAAAAGAGCATTTCCTCCTCTCACTTGCTCACACTACTTAAAAAAGTAGTACTGCACATTGCATTATACCAGGCAGGGCACATTGAACCTTTTACACATAGGCAAGCCATAAAACTCTTAGATACGTGTTCTTTTTTTCTCTGTCATTAACAACAGGCAGTAGAATAAGGATTTAATTTTAAAAAAAATAATTAGATGGAATCACCAACCTTTCATTTAAATCCTTCACTAACAAAACAGTGAAACTTAAAAGGATCAACTTGACTGCATAGCTCTAGAAATATTCCTAGATAACAAATACCTTCTTCAAATAAATCACTAAAACATAGGGACAAACTGCTAAAATTTTACCTTGTAGAAAAAAGTTACAGGTACTGAAAACTATTACTTTTACCTTTCCTTGCAGAATTTATCAACATGACATTGCCTGGATGGTGTGAATTAAGTGGATCTGGACATAATTATACTAATTATATGTCAATGTAGATATAAAAAAAACCCCCAGCTTCTCAAGAAATACATAAAGGAAACAAAACTATAGCACAAAATACCTCCCCATGATCCTCACTTCCCGATGTTTGCTGTTTAACTGTAACAAATTTAGATAGAGGCTGTAACTAAAATAGGCTGCTGTTACAGGCAATTTGTCATACTTTGCAAAGAAAATAATTTTTATTTCCACACGACATCTTCGTATCAGTGTAACTAAACCTACATGGTGTAAACATATTGCCATAGCAATCCTACACTGTGATGTATCTTCACCTTATCTATCTTATTTTGCATCTAGCTCTGGAATACATGATGCCAATACAACCAGTTATAGGTGGGTATAACTGCACCCCTGTTAGGTGTAAGTTGCTTATCTTTCACTCATTCCCCCAGCTAGCTGACACTCTTAAGGGCATAGAGTTTTCCTATGATAACACAACCTCCACGCTTGAAGATCTGTTCAAAAATACATAGTTTCTAAAAACTGAAAAAAGCTGTTTTACCACTGCTACAGTACATCTACAAATTCTGAAAACGAAGGCTGAACTAAATCTGCTGTTTTCACTTTGCTGTTCTGAACTTGATTGTGAGCTCACTACCAGTTGAAAGTACTAAATCTAACTGTAGAACTGCCCCACTGAGTCCCCAAAAAAGCTTAATTCAACGTACTGGTCTGACTCTTGAAATCAGTGTCAGGTAAGAAAGCGCAAAAGAACAGGACAAGCATGCATGATACTTCCCTGACATGTTCTTATAATTCCCAGCAATCTGCAGATCAGGGGCTCTAGGAATCAGAGGTATATTTTTTTTGCATTAATACCCTGGAAAGAGCTGTCTTTTTAAGAAACCTATATAATCAATTTAACTTACAGATAAATATATACCTATAGCAACCGCTATCCTCACAGGCTGTGTCCAATAAGCTTAGTTCTTTTTTCATAAAACAAACTGAATACTAACCCTGGATACACCACAAATCTGTCCACCACCACCTCTGTCCACACCACAAATGATTTATGAAGTTTCACGCAACAAAAAAACTTCACAAATCCAATGAATTCTCCTTAAAAGGAATAGGGGGACAGTGGAGAATACCCCATGAATCTACTTTTAATTTGCAGTTATTGAATAAAAATATATAAAAAGTTGAAAAAAAATATTGAATATATCTAGCATCGATATATTGGTGATACTATGGATATGGGTTTGTATGTGGCTTTTTAATCTAACAGTAAAACAACTAGATGTTTACATTCCCGTTGCTGATTCTCAAGCATGTACATGGATGCAGATACTGAAGGACACCAGTTTTACTGCAAGTTGTTGTACTGTTGTGGAAACACACTGGCCTTAGGTCTTGTAGAAGCCTTAGCCTACCATGGGTACTTCAGCCGAAGACCAATTGCATATGCCAGTTTTTAAAATCCTTCTCAGTACTGTTGACATCTTGTTAGCCAAAAGAATGCTGTCAATATTAAATTGATTTTTTAATTCTCTGACCTGAATTTTTAATGTATGCCTAATATATGCATTTTTTTGCCTTTATGAAGCCATAAAGGGGTTTTATTTTCTTTTTCTGAAACAACAGACACTGTCTGTAGTCTCTAGGAACTGTATTCTGTATTAAAATAGGATCACTGCAGTTTCAAATGTTCCACACAATAGTATACACAGACATAAACTAAAGATGAATAAAATACTGAAAAAAGGTGAACGAAGATAGGGACCAATACCTCAGTAGATCTGGCTAATGCACCTTGTAGAAATGTCTGTGTATCATCATCATCATCTACTTATTTGTACTTCCTGTCCTTCACATCTTCTGTACTGCTTCTATTTTCTGTCCTCTTTCTGGGCTGCCCTGATTCTAGATCCCTTCTTTTCTGCTCTGTTACTCTTGGAAAGGTATAACATAATTTTTAAACCCGTAATTTCTATTTGCATATATTCCATTTCTATATATATGCATACTCACATAAGTACATACATAACACATTTTATTTGCCCCAGAACCTGAAGTTAATAGCAAAGTGGGAGAGGAATGTATTAGTACTCATTCTTGCTATGCAGGTTTTGTAAAATAGTTAAAGCCACCATAATCACATCATATATTACTCAAATTCAGGCATTGTTTCGTGTAAATGGAAAACACAGTAATGTATGCTAATGAAAATAGTTCTTTTCGTATTCATTTTTCCTTGTGCCAAAAATTATAAAGAAACATCCTTCATCAATTATTAGGAAAACATCGTAAGTACACAGTGTTTCAACTGTTGGCACTTCTAGTGTAAGTGAAAATGTGAAACAAGATGAATTGAAGTGGAACACCAAAATACCCACAGTCCCTCCCCCCAAAACTACATAATGAATTAATAAATTTTATTTTTTTTTACCTTCAGCCATTTATCGACACACTTAGCATGGAACTCGTGGTTACAGGGTAAGACTCTAAGTAGCTGCCTTGACTCAAAATCACACATGCACACCACACATCTAAAAAAGACAACAAAGTTTAAATGTATCTGCTGTGTAAGAACACAGGAGTTCACAGACACAACCAATAGAACAGATGTTTAATCAAAACCAAAATGGTGGAGGTAACGATATCTACTGATACTGGTAGGATCCCACCAAGGATAATGGGATCATAAGGGAAAAATCCTTAAACTGAAGTTCAAACATTAGACAGTATTTGGTACTAAGTCACTTAACTACTTTTATATCTATACAGTCCTTTCCACTTGGTTGTACAGATCTTTCAAACACAGTAAATTAAAAGTAAGAAGTAAGTGTTCTCAAAGAAAGAAGATGCACTCAGAAACCTGACCAAGCCCTATCAGAAGCCCTTGAAACTTCAGCAATTGAAGCTATTTTAACAGTAAATTCCAAATTGACAATGTCATTTTAATATCTAGTTTGGTAAAAAGAACCTAGAATACCTTCCATTCAGTTTAATTTTTTTAAATGCTGAGGAACTCAATTGAAACATAGCTAAATGTTGTGAGACTAGATAGAGTTTGAAAGTAAGGATAAAAAGTATTTGAACCAGAAAGCACTCCAAGAAAAAAAAATTAAATTAATTTACAGGACTGCTTTTAAAGCCCCTTTGGCCTTGCTAAGGCTGCAAGTTAAGGAAATAAAATATAGCCACCTAAATTATGGACCTTTGAAAGAGACCATGGTACTTACAATGTCTGTTCTGACTGGTGATTGTTCGGATTGAATCTGTAGGATGGAAGCTGTTCAATGTCCGCCTTTGTCAATCCTCTTGGTTTGGCTTCTCCCAGACGTTCTGCCAGGTTCAGCAGCGCCTGCAAAACATGGCAACCGGACATGTAAAAATTCACTGCTCAAACAGGCTCTGCTTCCACAAGAGATGGGGCAGCCATTACACCTCACTACCGCATTTGGCAGCACAAAACCCCCTTCTATCAAGAAATGTTTTGAACCTTAATTCTTTCCTACAACAGAAGCCCCATGGAAAGTTGTCTCAGAATTCAACCATTTTTCTAATTATGTAAGATGTTCTTTTTTGGGTGTCAAAACATCCAGCATCCAGCTTCCAATAATCCTGTGGCTACACATGCAGCATAGTGAGTATTTTCCTTCTGAAGGATCTCCTCACCCTGCTATGAAATTAATAGTACTGGTAACCAGAAAAAATAGTCAACAAATTTGCTTCCTAGGAATATGCAAGTCTGGTCTTGTGAGAGAAACCAAGAACTTAATTGGACAGGTTCTGATTCACACTCCATGTCTTGGTCTAACTGAACTGAAAAATGGAGATTTTATCCTGAATCTGGAAAAGAAATACATATCATCAACTTTTAAGCATTTTTTTTTGCTCAATTTTATTGAGCAAAATTTTATTGAACTAGATTTTATTTAGTTCATTTTCTAAGCACCAAGAATTGCACTAAAAGCCTCTCACGTAAATTTGCACTCTTTCATCCTTCACAAGAAATGCTAGGAAAAGTATCACTATAAATGTGATGGAGAACCAAGGCATAGAAAAGTTAAAAGACTTACTGAAAGCTGCAAATAGTATTGATCACAAGGAGATTTCTAATACTGTCAAACCTGGGCCCCAAATTCTCAGAAATAAGATGATGCTTCTTCTGAACTAGCATAGAAATTATCAAAGTAGTGCTCATTGTTAAACTGAAAACGTGCAACTACAGACAGCTCTTAAGGGAACCACAGGCAAAGTGGTAAAAGTAAGCAATGATGATGACTGAAGAGAAATCAAATGGAATACAATAGTTGCAGAACCAGCAAAGACACAACAGCTGGGACTGCCTGATAATTGTCTAGGATATTAAAGAGGGTTCTACATCTATAGATGTGAATTATGTACCCTCCTGAAGCCAAGAAGAAAAGGCAGTAAGGCAGTTTTATAAACATTTAGATCATTATTTATATTATTTTATATTATTTAGATTAATTTATCTTATGACGTTAATACTATTCTGTATTAACACTATTATGCAAAGTTACACATATAAAACCAGCAACTAACTTCCCTTCTGAAAGTGCTTCACTTCTGTTTGATACTTAAAATCCATTAAAATTTCAAAGAAGAGTAGCAGGTAGAACAGAAAAGCTGGACAATTTAATGACTACCAGACGGGAAGGGTAAATTCTGGAAAAAAGCAACAGACAAAAAGCACTTCTAATATGGAGTACTGCAAAAAAATCGGAAAGGATAGTTTCTAGATTCTGTCTTCACAGTTATAACATTTATTTGAAAGGCAAAAGCAGGATTAAAAGCAAAATATAATATTTTATGTAATGCTTGTGCTAACATCTGTTCTTTAAAGGTAGTTGTAGTTTGCACACCAACCTCATAGTTTTCTACCTCGCCATCTTCCACATCCAACTCAAAGCTGAAAGCTGGTCCAACTGCAGGTGGCACTGGGAGCATTGATCTACCATGAGAGCAAACAATGATAAGGTTCAGCATCTTGCTGAAGGAAAGCACAGAAACATCTGGCAGAGGTAAAGCTACCTTACTGATTCCTCTCAAGTGAGCAAGTTCTCAGAACTGATAAAAATGTTAAGCTTGAAGTCAAGAGTAGATTTTTCAAGTGAAAGAGTCAAAGGAAAAAGCTAATTCTGCCACTTCTTGTTATTGGGAGTGTTGCCTTTTTAATTGCATGCTTGTCTCAACTGGTATTTCCAACCAAGCTCAGCATTATTACAAAAACTAATCTCTTGGTTATCACAGATAATGCAGAGGTAAAACTGTCAATAAATTGATGTTCTGTTTTTTAATATGTTTTATTTCTTTAAATGGATAAATACCAACAAAGAAAAATTAATCAATCCTAAGTTCACTTTGCTCTCCAATACAAAAACCTTGAAACTTTTCTAAGCCTAAAACACACAATGAAGATAAATAGGGTATGCTACTGGACTTACTTCCATACTGAAGGCAAGCAAAAACTCAATTATATATACTGTCGTGTTGGTTAAAGCACAATCTCTGCAGATAGAGAGGCAAGAGAGAGATCTTTTTCTGGTTTTGTATTCAACAAGTGGTCTTATCCCCCAAGAAAGTACTACAGGTCAAAACTTAACTCAGAGAAGTCACAAATTTACAGCACTAAAATATCCCACTGAAGTCATCAGGAATTACTGTGACACATTGTGTCCTCAATGTACAAGCAAGAAGCTATGACATTACTCTCAGACTGTAAGATGAAAAGTTGAACAACTTCACTGGATTTCTGGTGCCATTTTCATGCCACATCTGAAACTACACAGAGAGAAACTACAGGTCTGGTGCCAGTATTTGATTATTTTCTTGCCAACATCACTTTTGCACAAGAGAATAAACTCTGTTTTCCAAACACTTAGTACTTATTTCGAAAACAACAAATAGAAGAAATAAATTTCCCAAATTACCCAAACTCCTCCACAGAGAGTCTACCATAACACACTACAGATAATTCCTAAATGTTAATTGTCCCACATTTTTTCCAAAACCAGATGTAACCAGAGGCAGAACAGAAATTCAACAGATCAGCAGTTCAGCCAACAAAGAGTAACACATCAGAAAAAGCTCTCACCCTTGTGCTTCATAATTAAGAACCAAACCAAATGAATTAACTCCATAAGTGAAGATTCTTAGGACTTTATCCTACAGTGTAACCATGCTTCTGTAAGAATAATCTAGGAGCCAAGTTTTAAAGGTTTTATGAAGAAGTTCAGAAACAAGAGGCTACTGTGTCTCAAAAAAGCCTACAAAACTACATTGAACAAAACTGTTCACTTAATATTTTTCCATGCTTAAGGGTGTGAGTTATTCAAAATTTTAGTTTCCCTCCTCATTGTGAGAGCTGAACTGTGCCTGTTCTCTGGTAGAATCAAAGTGCCAGGACTCTTGATGCAAGTCACATGACTTCTTAATAGCCTACGTGGAAGCAAATGTACTTTGAACTTACAGCACATAAGGTAATAGGCTGGGGTGGTAAGGGTGTGGTGGTATTGGCTGCTGTGATCGGTATCTGCTGCGCCCTGTGAGTCTTCGATGCATAAAAGGTGAGTAAGGCTGCAAGAAAGAACAAAATAAACTTCAACTGAAACTTGTGGAACTGGAACTTGTGTCCAGTACTGGTCTCCCCAGCACAAGACAGACATGGACATACTAGAGAGGGTCCAACGAGGGGCCACTAAGATAGGACTGGTGCATCTCACATATGAGGAAAGGCTGAGAGAGCTGGGACTGGTCAGCCTGGAAGAGAAGGCTCAGGGGGATCTTAGCAACGTACATAAATACCTGAAGGGAGGGTGCAAAGAAGACGGAGCCAGGCTCTTTTCAGGAGTGCCCAGTGACAGAACCAGAGGCAATGGGCACAAACTGAAACACAGAAGGCTCCGTCTGAACATCAGGAAACACTTCTTTTCTCTGTGAGAGTGAATGAGCACTGGTACAGGTTGCTCAGAGTGGTGGTGGAGTCTTGCTCCTTGGAGACATTCAAAAGCTGAGTGGACTTGGTCCCGGGCAACCAGCTTTAGGTTGGTTTAGGGGGGTTGGACCAGTGACCTCCCTTCCAACCTTATCCAGTCTATGATTTAACATTTTGTTTTTATAGTCATGAAATAAAATGAAATCTGAATACTTAAATACACTTTCAATAAAGCATTATTAAAAAAATACAGCCCCTACTCAAATCCAAAAGAACCTCAGCCTCAGTTTGAAACAATTACCTTGGATAACACACAATCATCAAATTCCATGTGAAAAACATAGTAAAACACAACAAAAATCCTTGACAGCTTCTGGGTACTTACCCTACATGCAGGCTGGTTTGGGAAATGGGACTTGAACTGCTGACTGTCTTGCACATATAAAAGCTCAGGCTTTAGCTCTGATGCTACTATGCAAGCCTGTGCATAAGTGGTTGAGTAAAGAAGGCTTTTAAAAAACCCAAAAATTCTTAAAAAAAAAAGATTTAAAAAAACCTCTCTTCTTTAAAAAAACTCTTTTAAGCCATAAAGTATATTTACATTTATGTTAAAGAAGGCTTGAAGCCTTTCAAGTGTACATAGGGAAGTTTAATCAGCACAATTTCTACAGCTGGACAATGCTTAAAGAGACAGTCAACCCTAAAAGTTCAATATGTTCTTTTCATGGATAAATCAGTGCTTTTTTGTCAATATTTTTTTTATTTGCATGCTAAGCTTGTTACTTGTTTCATTAGTTTTCATTATAATTTTTCAAAATTCCTTGCATTACCTAGTACCATGGGGACATATATGGTAAAAAATTTCCACTTAAATGCAAACTACATATTTCCAAAAATATTCAAACTATTAAAACTTTTTAGCAAGTTTTAAAACTGAATTTCACATACCATTACTGAATTAATATTTGGACTTTTTTCTTCAACAAAGAACACTCAAAAGTCTTCACTAATACGTTTTTCTTCCTTCATGTTCAAAATGTAAGAAAATGTAAAAGCCCAACACCACCAATAAGTAACCTAAAATGTCCTAACTTTACAATGGAAATATTATTAATAGGTAGCAATGGCCATACATAAAATTTACGTATGAATATGGACATAATGCAAAAGAGTCAGGGTCTTTTTCTTGAAAGTAAGATCTCAAACTAGACACAGCAAATATTTTACTGCTTTGTGAATTTTGCAATTAAAAAATATAATTAGAAATTGTTGTGCTCTTTTAATGAAAGAGAATCAGTAATGCAGCCATTCCATCATTATTTTAATATAAATAAAATGATGCAAAGATTTAGGATTGCTTTAAAAAAGACCTATGATTACTTAGAACACACTTCTACTTCTTGGTGATATAAACCCAGAACTGAAGAATCAGACAAGACAAAGGCTAGATAATCTGCAAGAAATGGTATTTTGTTCCTTATCTTCTTTAAAGTCTAACTTGGAAATCAAGAAAGCCTCACCCCAACCAAAATATTTTTGATTAGATTGTAGTAGTAACTTAACAGACATACTGAATAAAATACAAGCAGTTTATGGAAGTTTTTAAGTATTTTTGTCTCAAGAGCGACTCATTCTCGCTGAAATTTCATTGAAAATCTGCACACCCTTAGTTTAACAATGAGCCGAATTTTTTTTTTTAATGGTGGGGTTTACTTGAACCTCTATAGATCTGTAGCAAGCATTTAACTCAGCTGTGTGATTTCAAGAAGACTAATTAAAGAGATGTTATCTGTATATTCTGTAGTCACAGGGCCTAAAATTTCATTCTCGTTTAAAATTTTCAATAACACGCCTCCAAAACCTTCTGTGAACTTGTTCAAGCGTTTAAAAAATACAGAGCCTATACTTGACTTAACTTGACTAGTTATTTCTTCAAGCATTACAGAGGCAAGAGAAGTTTTTAAAAAAAAAAAAACCCTAACAACCCCCACAAAACTACAACAAAATCTCAGAACTAATACAATTGCAAAATGAAGTGCACCACAAATCCTGGAG
Organism: Scolopax mira; assembly: GCA_004320125.1. NCBI lineage: Eukaryota > Metazoa > Chordata > Aves > Charadriiformes > Scolopacidae > Scolopax > Scolopax mira. The sequence goes on along the minus strand of BJBW01002244.1, from coordinate 26,469 downwards.
GTAGCACAGTTAGTGGACACACCACAGAAGCACAAAATTCAGCACAGACTATATCCCGCACTGGGTTTAATTTTTTTGGTACTGCTGGTAGATCCAGAAAAGTGACTTAAAGTAAGCTTGGCTGCCTTTGTAACACTGTGCAGTCTAAATGGTGGAAGCACTATATGCATCTGCTTGTCTGCAAAGTTAAAATACTTTGGAGATCTATTTTTAAAGCTTTCTAGATTTCCTGACTTGTGGAAACTCAACATATGATGAAGAATTACGTAAAAGTGACAGTAGGCTTTCTAAACTGTACTAATTATTTTCTGTACTAGAGGTCCTGGACTGTGTGGCAACATGGAATGTTTTCCAAGTAACTGCTGTGATACTCTGCAGATAAGATTATCAGAGACCACTTGCTGGTGTCATTAAGTTACCCTTAAGTTTATTAAGGGTAAACGTAAAGAAAATGCTGTGGTATGCAGCTATAGTCAAAAATGGAATACAACTGCAAAGTTGTACTCCATTAAAAAGTGAAATGTGCCACTTTTCAACAAAATGTACTATAGAATAAAGATCCAGAATCCAGTTGAAATAAGAATGTAGTACAGAAAACAATACTTACTACACCAAATGACACCTCTTGGTGTAAAGGGTCGTGGGTCAAGAATTGGAGAGGAGCTGAAGGAGGCAGTGTTGGTGGATGGGCTGAGGGAGGGTATGTAAAACCTCCTACAGGGAGATGTTCTCCAAGCAGTTCTACTTCATTTTCAATCCTTTGAAGTGGCTAATAAAAGAAAAAGAGATTGGCTTTGCTGCAGTAATAGAGATGTCATTTTCCCCAGTAAAAAACTGCAATCCCAGTTGTATATTCTGAGCTGATGCGGTAAATTTTATAAGGTAAAAAAAAATAAATTACAGGTATAATTGTGCTCAGTTTCACATAGTAACTTTGTGAACAGTTCCTGTGTCATTAACACTACCAAAAAGCAAAGACAACACTACGCATTTGATATAAATTCACCTTTTCCAGCTAGCCATGCTTATAGACAGGAATTTATGCGATCTAGCAAATATAGGAGTGGCTGTAATTTCCTGTGTCTTGCATTTTTCAGGACAAATATTTGCTCTCCTTCTTGCCAGGCTGCTCTTACTGTACAACTATGCGAGAGAAAAAAATAAACAACCATAGACAAGAACTGAAATTGTGCCAGAAAAACTGAAAAGTGGAGAGGAAACATGGCAACTTCAGTGAATTAAACTGATAATGATACTCGGTGATCAAGAAGATGCTTTCCTAGGAGGGTCAGGCAACCAGTCCTAACAAGAACACACAGTCCAGAGGTTTCAGAAGCCTGAGATTCCAGTTCGGTATTATAATCTAGTCAGCAATAATCAGTCCCAAAAGTGCTAAAGAAATAACCAGGAATTGTCACTGTTTCATTAATACACTTTTCTGTTCCTGCTACTGAATTCCACCATTTCAAGAAATTCAGCTAAAGAACCTTGTGGAACCAAAGGAATATTCTGATTCACAGTTATGCAGAAGCAAATTTAGACACAAGGTATCCTCCAACCACTAACATACAAGCTTTTTGTGGGAGCTGAAAATTGACAGGCAAGCCTAAGTCAATAACCTAAGTAAGCAACTCAAGCTAAAACCCAGGCCCATACATTTTCTAAAGGAAAGTCTTATGAAGATTACCACTGGAAACCGTATTTTCCTGGCTGTATAATAATAAATTGACTGTAACCTTTCCCACACCTGAGACATGGCACAGAGAAGTCTCAGCATGGTTTGTAGGTAGTAAGCAAGCTGCTCTCTACATCTGCTTCAGTGAAATATTGGCATTTTCTAGTCAGAGGGGGCAAACAAACAGACACGAGTATACAGATAACCCCATAGTAAGAACTGTAGGACAGAACTGAAGACCTTATGTTCTCCAAACACAAAACAAGGTCATGTTTTCCCACATTTGCATAGTTCCTGTCACTAAGCCAAGTCTATGAACAGAAGGCATCAATATCTTTCGTAACTGAAGGAAAAAAGGGGGAGACTGTACGCTCCTGAATATGTTTAAGCAACATAAGGTTATTATTTAAGGAAAAGCACTGGTCATTTCAAAATTAACTGAGAAGTAATACAAAAGGAACATGTAATGAAAATAACATTCTGTGCTTTCTTCTCTCCTGCTAAGCTTTTCTCTAAGACCGCTACTGCACCACAAAACCTCCTCTGGATTCTCTTCTGCTTCCACAGAAGAAAATACCTGAAGGGATTCTCCTTTGGTTGGTGAAGCAAATATACATCTTTTTCATCTTTTACAGATGAAACTGTATGGTGAACTTTAAAATTATGTTTTCACCTTCACAGTAAGTGGTCACAGACTTGCTAAGGAAGCATAAGTGCAAAACCCTATTACTTTAAACAAGGTCCTTCAGTTTCTTCAGTCGAGTATCTCAGCACTATTTTCCCACACAGACCCACCAATAATGGAGAGGGGAGTAAGAATTACTTACCGACCGTGACTGCTGTGCTTGGAAAGGAACAAATTGTCCTGGAGGAGGCAAGTGTGGAGGGTGGTGTGTAGAGATATGAGGAGGATGCAAAAGGAATGGGTCACTAGAAATGAGTGGTGGAAATGCTGCATATGGTACTGGCAGGTGCTGAACTGAGCACGCCTGAAGCATCTGAAATAAAATGAAAACAATGTATTTTTGTCTCTGGCACAAGCAGTCCCTATAAAACATTCTATATTTATTATGGAAAGATACCATTGTAGCAAGCAGGTCTCTTGCCTCCTTGGAAAAGCCTCCCGAACAAACATAACTCATTCAAACACACAAGGATCAGTGATTAGTACAGAACAGGCGTTGGAAGCATCATTGTGTGACACTGCTAGGTGCAAAGTAGCTCGCACTTCTCATGAGGTCAGTGGGAGTTGGGGTTTTCAATACTCCAGCATTAGACAGACTCTTAAGTGATAAGCAGATACATTTACCCTACTAATTTTTATTTTGCCCACATATTATCTTCAAAATGACATGCCAAAGCAATAGCCTTGCAACCATTTTAGGCTCTACATGGAGCTAAGTGACTCCCAGCTCTCAGACTGTGCCTTATAACCTCTGTTGCCTTATGCGTCCACTGAAAGACAGCATGGTGACCAGAAGCTTGCAACATACTGCAACAAAGAAGAGGCTGAAGAATTTGATTTATTCTGCCTTAAAAAGAAAAAATTAAGCAAAGACCTTACTGCTGCTTTTAGCTACTTCTTAAGAGTGGATAGGTAGAACCTGACTCTTTCTTGAGGAGCCAAGCGAAAGGACAAGGACCAATGGCATGCGGTTGCAGCAATGAAAATCCAATCAGATATACATAAGGAATTCTTCACCAGAATGGCAGTCAAACACTGGAGGAGAGGCTTAGAAGGGCTGTGAAATCCTGGCACTGCTTTTAAGAGACAGACACCAAACAACCTCCAGAGCCTCCTTGTAACTTACATTATTCCTCAATTCTGACATAATAGAAGAATCACAGAATCATAGAATCATTCAGGTTGGAAAAGACCCTTGGGATCATCAAGCCAACCATGAACTTTACTCTTACAAAGTTCTCCCCTACACCATATTTCCCAACACCACATCTAAACACATTCAGGGATGGTGACTAAAACACTTCCCTGGGCAGCCTACTCCAGCGTCTGACCACTCACCACAAACCAGATTTGTTTCCTAACATCCAGCCTAAACCTTGCAGTCTAAACCCCTGTTGCAGCTTGAAGCCATTCCTTCTCATTCTATTGCTAATTACCTGTAAGAAGAAACCAGCACCAACCTCTCTGCAACATCCTTTCAAGTAGTTGTAAAGAGCGATGAGGTCTCCCCTCAGCCTCCTCTTCCTCATACTAAACATTCTAGCTCCCTCTGTCGCTCTTCATAGGATTTATGCTCCAGGCCCTTCACCAGCTTCGTTGCCCTCCTCTGCACTCGCTCCAGCACTGCAATATTTCTCTTGTATTGAGGCTACCAGAACTGGACACAATACTCAAGGTGTGACCTCACCAGTGCTGAGTACAGGGGGACAATCACCTCCATACTTCTGCTGGTATTTCTAATACAATCCAGGATGCCATTGGCTTTCTTGGCCACCTGGGCACACTGCTGGCTCATATTCAGCCGCTTGTCAATTAGAACCCCCAGGTCATTTCTGGACAGTAGCTTTCCAGCCACACTTGCCTAAGCCTGTACCAGTGCATAGGGTTATTGTGGTCCAAGGGAGGGACCTGGCACTTGAATGAAGTCTGTGTGCTGAAGTTAAATAAACTCAACCTTAATTCTTTATATTCATTTGTACTGAATCCATCCCTCAACACACCTGATTAACTGTTGTATGTTCAGTCCAACCAATCTGTTTCGAGTTTTACTCCTGTATATATTTAAAGGACAGCTGCACTGCTGAATTGGCCAGCAGTATGCTGCAGACCTTGTTGTCTCTCGTGGGCATAAACCACACCTGGACAAGATGAACCCTTAAAGAAACATGTGGTCATATCAAGCAGTTTGTTTTGGTGTTATAGGCTCGTTCATGCCTTCAGGTCACAGCATGTGCAACAGGAAATGTAGTTACACACTGCTGGCAAATGCACAGCCAGCAGAGACCAATGTTTATACCAACACTGTAAACAATTACTGGACACTGTAAATACTATTTATGTATGTTATTACAGATTTATACTAGAAAAAAGAGAGAGGAAAAAAAGGTGTGACTCTTTGAGCAAGTTCTGCAACCTTCATTTGTACTGCTGAAACTTTCTTTAGCTCTGGTGCCTGCTAACACTTAATGATTAAATATGAGCAGAATGGTGGCATCAGTATGCTATGATGTGGAAAGTGGTATCTCTGAGCTGATACATAATTCCCGAGAAACCAGTTCAAATTCTTTCAAATTCAAAGACAGCAAATTAGCAGTAAAGGTATTTGATTTTAATCTCCAAAAGTCACAGAGACATCATTATTAAAAAAGTATTTTGATTCATCTTATGACAGCATTTTGAGACAGAGGTGGTCTTCTCAGCTTTTAGTGATCTTTCAGGATTGTATTACTTCTCAGAACACAACTGACTTTGGAATATCAGGCCCTTTGTATATACCAACCCCTTGACAAGATCTCTACTAATCTAGGTGAGGTGCCTAATAAAAGCCTTAGAAACCTTTCTGTTACAATCTGAAAGTACACAAGATAGCTACCACTAAGAAGTCAGTTAATAAACTGGCATTTATTTTGAATTAAAAACTATAAGGACTCTATACTACAAAGAGTCATACTCTACCAGCTAAGTACCACATGCTTACCAGCTTTAAGGCCTACATTGCAATTAATCATAAGGGACCAAAAAAATGTCTATTTTCAACAACATTAAAGTCACAGAGACACTGAATCTCCAAAGTGCCATTCCTATGTCTAAGATTGACCCTGGTGCAATTACAGAGACTCACGTACTGGGGGAGGTACACTGCAAACTGGAAGATGCTGACCACTGAAAACCACTGAGCACCCTGGGACTTGTTGCGTGCTGCAGGCTGGGATGTGCTGGCCTGTGCAGAGCGGTATCCCATGCGGAGCCACCGTTGTCACTGTGTATGAGACAGGAACTGTGCCCTGATGGATCTGCAGCAAAAAGAAAAAAAAAATATTTAAGAACTTACCATGAACTCTTAACAGTGTCGTACAGCACAATGAGTAATATAACAAGCTTTTATCTACTTGTCAGAAAAAAATATACCCACAGTGAAGTTGTAAAATGAGGTACATGCTGGTAATTGCTGTTCATTAAAATATTCTTCTAAATTGAATGTTACTCACTGCTCAGCAGTTTCTTGAAAAGGCCAAGAGGGATCTTTCATTTAACATTTTAAAATGTTAAAACTTCAAAGGCACCTTACAGTCACTCAGAATCACCTCAGACTCTGTTAAGCTTGCCTCTCCACATACTAAGGTTAGTCCTTCCAAAATAAGAAGGCAGTAACTCCTACATAAAAGCTAATCTACAAACAGCTAAGGAATCTTCTCAACTCTGAAAGGACTGATTCAATAATAATTCAAACACTTTTATCTTTAAAGAACAAGAAAATTTTTTCTTGTCAATTTTCTTTCTTCCAAAGAGACCATTCACCCTTGACTCAGTCTCCAATCAACACTCAAGCTAAATCTCTTAATCTAAATGTAACAGAGCATCTAACTTGAAAGCTGAAAAGTAAACATTAACTATGAGGCAGCAGACCCTAAGTATCCACATTTACATTAGAAAACAAATTCACTTAACAGACCTTTTTCTAGCTGACAATATACCCTAAAATTTCATCATTATATTAAGATCCAAAGGTATTCTGGACCACCACCTGGTGGTGGCCTTTTTTTGTTTGCGTTTTGTTTTAAAAAACACTAAATAAGAAATCTCTGATGCTCTAATTAAACCATTCCTGTGTCAGGGAGCATGGATTAACAAAAAGTAGTTATTTCAAGGAAGTTCCCTCTTCTTTCATGATATGCTAAAATGGAACCTATTTGCCTAAAATGGAACAAGTAAGAACAGCTCATTAGGAAGGTGGGAATGAGTAACAGCTGATCTACTGAACTGGCAGACAAACACAGAAGTAAAAACAGAACACAAAGTACTTAACAGAACTTAAAATCCCAACCTATATATCACTAATGACAAAAACCAGTCTCAGAAAAGACACTGAATTTGACACAGTTCTGGCTCAGATACAAAAGCTGGGCATACAGTGCAAGGCTGGGTACAATTCTGAAATACTGCTCAGAGTAATAAAAAATGATCTCTAAAAATGGTTACGATCCTGAAGTATAAAACATCACCAAGGAAGAAGACCTAGCGTGTATGGAAACACTCACATCTGCTCACAGACAGTGCTTGGAAGTTAAAAGAGACAGTGGGATGGAACAACGACTTATGCTTGTAAAGATGTAATCTTGCAACATAAAGCAAGAGCATGATTTGAATTTTTGAGGTGCTGCAGCAGTAAAATTGTTCATCAAAATGCAAGGCCGAGAGATGTCTAGAATGGCCTTGCTCTTGGTCCCAGCTAAGAACTGCTCTGGAATAGTAATACAACACACCAGTGGTACACAGCTGCACTGAATGCAAATATGTTTTTAAGCAGGGATGTTAGAGTTGCATTCTACACATATGCAGTTTTAGAAGTGGACATCTGGGTAACTCATTGTATTTCCCAGCTTGTGACTACTGTACTTGTGCTGCAGGATGCTGATTTAACAAGCATCAATAATAAAAGCTACCTGAATAGGACAACTTCTTCTCCAGATCCCCAATTAATGAATTCTATACCAATTATTGTTGCAGAGAGAAGTTATGTACTTTCTGGACCACCCACAAATCACATTTTTTCATGTCATTTAAGGAGGAGCTGGATTATGTGACAATACTGTAATAAAATCTGCTGTCACGTAAAGAACTAATTACGGGCATTGGATTCTACTTCTAAATAGTTTATTTTACCTTTTTTAAGATTTCTAAGCCATGGAGAGGTATTTTATGTGACACAGAATACAGTCTTAATTATCATATCGCATCTTTATCCCATTAAAGTAACTTCAGAAGCATTTCAAAGTTTCAAGCCAGAGGCCTACAGAACTATGCCAATACATGCATTGACAAATTATTAAATAAAAATGTTCTTTATTAAAAGTCTGAACTTTCTTGTTTTTTTTTTTTTCACTGCCTACTGCAGTGCTCCATACACCAATAATATTCAACATGTTCAAATGCTCTGTAATAGGGCAAATGGAGTTTAATGCTCATGGATTTTCATTGCCAACTAATTTGGGGACAACGTTGAAGATTTGGGGGAAAAAAAACCACCAACAACAAAACCCATACATCTTCAACACTCATCTGTTTGTACTCTAAAATTTTTACCTGATCATGAATGTCAACCATCACTGCATTCTGCTGTGGTGGGTGAGCAGCTGGGTGCAACATACGAGGAGATACATTTGGTGGGTGAAAGGCTCGGGGCTCTTCTATTGCTTGCTGCTGTCCATAGGAGAGATGATGATAGTTTTCATCCTGGCTAATGGAATTATGTCTAGACAAACGATCTCTCCTTGCTCTCTGACGTCGAACAGGAGGACTGGAAATGTATTGAAAAAAAAATAAAGATTATATAAATGACACAAATCCTACTTAGTAACTAAAACCACATGAGAATCAAGAAAATTTTTACACTGAAAAACTTTACTAGACTAGCTTTACTAGATTAGAATATAACTTCTCACTGACAAAACTGCTAAAAGTTTTAGAGATAAGATGACACATTTTCCAGCACAGAAATGGTTAACAGAGCATAGCTCAATGCTGAAAAGGAAACCGGGAGAAGAACTCTGATGTAAATATTAACTCTGATGTATTGGTACAAGTTCTCTAAAGTCAAGACAGTAAACTTCAAGAGATTTCCATGCATATATTCCAGCTAAACATCCTTCATTCCCTGATTGCAGATTTCTCCAGGGTCCAACCAGGTCACAGAATGTTGCTCACTTACAGAAAGCAGACAAAACAGTAGACTCCTCTGAAGAAACAAGTGAATTTTTCATCTCTAACATAATTCACTACATAACTAAGTGCCTCTCTAAAATTCTCTCTAGAAGATCCCAGGAAATTGTGATTGTGGCAAGCTTTCTTTTTCAGAGTGGAAAACTGTTGTCTAGATTGATTTAGACCAGAGCATCCACTTTTCTTGACAAGGCAAGATCTAGGCAAAGGATTTGATTTTGTACTTTTATATAATTCTATGTTCTGACCAGAGATGCTACTAAATGGAGCTGAGACTTCTGTAAATCAGACCAGTGGTTCAGGCTCAATGGTCAGAAAACAACACACCCACAAGTAAAAAACTCACTATTAGAAGTTTTGATTAAGTCACTACTCACTTTGGAAGAAGAAAGAACTGAAAACACAAAACCATCCTCCATCACTTTCAATACATGCCTTTCAATCTCCATAACACATAAATTACAGGTTCCAGAGGCAATAGCAAATTCAAATTACATGGGCCAAAATGGGTTTCCCAATTACGGAAAAGGCTGAAGGAACCATACTGCAGAAAAGATACAAGAAGGGTCTGCGTGCACTAGACCACGTTCTCTCCAACGGTATGTGGAAGAGTGGAACAGTGGAAGAGAACTTAAGATTTTTTACTCTATTCACTTGCTATTCACTCTATTCAGTTGCTATTACCAAACAAATATCAAATGAATCTGAACTTGTTGGCAAATCTAGACATTCCTCAAGTTGAGTCCAAATTTTCTGTTGTGTGAAATAGACATACTCTGGGGAAGCAGCAGCATACTACCAGCTATTCAGATGCTACTGTGAGTATATGATACAACATCTTACGCCACTGCTTCTCTGCACTACTTCTCAGGGGTATTATGCTGTTATTGTCTGCCTTAGAACTGAAACAAATACTAATTCACAACAGGCCAGACAGAACACATAATGCCAGACTGTAACACAGCGTTCTTAAAACAAACAAAAAACCCCAACCAACCAATCAACCAAAAAAGCATAGCCTTCTTTATAATTACAATTTACCATGTCAAAACCAGTAAGCACTGAGAACCTAAATTTACAGTTTTACTGATGGATGTCTTAATTACAGTCTCCTTTCCCAGATTTTTTGTTACACTCTACATGTCTGTATTTCTAGTATGATACGTCTGTTATATTCTCTGGTATATATGATTTCTATCCACAGAGTTATTAATGCAAAAGATGTGGGGTTTTTTTTTGAGTACTACGATTGCTTTAAAACTGCTATTTCCTACTATGAACAGAAATGCTATGAATACTTTAACATAAAATGTCTATGTGAGGAATTTTGTTTGGAAAAGCTGCAGGAACAAAGCAAAGTTTCAATGGGACAACTTTGGAAGAAGAACAGAAATTCTCTGCCTGCCACCAGCACTTAGACAAGGCAGCTTCTCATAAAACTACTCTTACCCCTGTCTTTGTTGCAAAGTCTGCCTTTACTTTTCAATGAACCAGGAATATGAACCTGGCAAAAAAGCTGGTGAAACTTCTAGCATGTTTTTTTTTAAATGAATAGAGTATCATTCTCTGTAAAAAGTAAATCTGTTATAGTAGGGCTATAATGAAACTATACTTCTCATTCATACCCTGTTAAAACAACTGTTAAAAACCCAGTTAAAACAAAAGTTTGGGACAACAAAGTGGTGAAAAATGGCGGGAATTCCTACTCTCAGGTAGGAACAGCCATCAAGAGGTATCCATAACTGCAGAGTTAGTATTTGCAGATCTAAGTATCTTCTAACAAGGGTGATTTCTTTGCAGTAACACATTCTTAAATCCTGTTAGTTCAGAATTATGTTCAAGAGAAACACTGATGAAAGGTGAAGCACAGCAATGGTACAGATCTCCCCAGTCATTTCATAATGACTGGTAAAGTCAAACTGGAATGACCTTCTCTTTCATATAGGCATGCATTATGCTTTTACGTTCACATCTTGTCGGAAATATATGTAGCTGTACAAAAATAACATTTTTTCTGCAAATTCATACCAGAAGACTACCTTTCTAAACTCAATATTTATTTGCTTACAATGAATCTGAAAAAAAAAATACAATTAATTAGGGCACTGTTGTCCAAGGCACAGTACAAAATACCAGATACAAAGAGATAAGGTCTAAATAGTAACTTAGGCAATGGGAAAAACCCAGATAATAAAAACCAGCACATCCTGTGCTCACCAACAGGAGTGAACTGGTCAGACAAAAGAATAAACAATGATGATGTTGGGTCAGAGGGTTATTTGCACTACCGACTACTTCAGATATTTTGTTTGCACTTGGCCTAGTCTTTCCCTTGAGCTGAATGACCATTTGCAACTGGAGTGCATCTTTCATCTTGTCTTCATCTGAAAACACCGTTAACTCTGAGATTACTCTGTGATGGGAAAAAATAAAACAATGCAGGGAAAACAGGAAATTAGCTTCAAAAGCTCATGCATAACCTCATCGAAAATATTAATAAACAGATGCACTCACAATCATCTTAAGGAATCAAGCTTTGATCCATCAGAGTGGTTATTATTTCTGATACAGCTCCAAAGCTTTCTAAGACTCAAAAACACTCCTGTAAAATAAGAAACATGTATGTGTTGTTCTCCATAATGATCCTGTTCTAGGAGAGGAGATTGGGTGTTGTACTATTCTAGAGCTGATCTAGACACCTCAAATGCAATGGTGCACCAAGCGAAAAAATGCTCTGACTCAAGTGCAGGGAAAGAAAGTACTGACATAAGCAAATGTCTCCGATTAGAGCAAAAGCAGGTTAGTCCCCAGGTGGAGGTGAGCTGGCCCCATTTGTATCCACAATGCTGCAAGCAACCTAGCAACTCTTGTCAGACTGAAGAAGGCTCTTCAACAAGGTGGCTCTGCAACAAGGTGGCTCTGCACAGCTTACTTGCAAGCCACAGGCCACTCCCTTGGTAACGTTTGACTGTCTCTGCATGTCAGACACTTGTCCCAAGCACATTCATCTCCTACACATACCATTCTTCTCCATCATCCCACAGTAGTTTGTTAAGCACTCTACTTACTCTGGAGGAAATGTTAATGAGCATCACAAAGAAGTATGTGTAGGCTGGCTGGACACCCAACAAAAATGCACAAATGTAAGACATTCTAGGCATCTCAGTTCAAACCATTTTAAGGTAAAAAACAGTTTTGGATGCAATGACCCTGCACAGCATCACTGTACCAGACTGTACAAAAAGCCTAATCTCTGTCTTCTCAGTAACCCTGCAAGCTCACAATTCAAGCTGTTTTGAGAGCTGTGTATTTTGAATGGCACCACCTTAAAGCTTTCAGATTGATGAACTTGAAGTAAACACAGAAAACTACCATTTTAAAGTCTCTTGCCTCAAAATACCTGACTGATCATGGCTGAAAAATTACATTTGTGGGATTAGAAAAAAAACAATTATATATTTCTTAAGTCTAATATTTTATATTCATGAAAAAACACAGCCACTTCTGAAGGCACAATATTTCACAGAAGCAAATAGAGGAACAGTATGTTTTAGCTTGCATTAGATGACTCAGCATTTTTGAGGGACAGTATGAGGCAACAAAAGCTTGTGTTTTCGATAATTAGTTTAGTTAGAATGGTAAAGAAACCTGTGGTTTTATGGTTTCCTATACTATCATCCATCCAGGCACCAGTTCAACCAGGCCATTCAAATCTCTACTCTTCCATGGCCATTAGAACTTCTTCCAAGATCTCTGCTTTGAGAGGTTATAAGCCATAAGCTGAAACCAACATGAAAATCTAACTCCTAATACATGTGAATCACCAACCTCAGCAACCATTTGACATTATCTTAACTTCCTCACTATCCCCCCAGTATCCCTCATCTTTATTTAGATTATTTTTACACGTAAAAATAAATCATGACCACAGTGAAAATTACAGTACTGAATCAGTAACTTTTAATATCTTTAAAAGTACCCTGATAAGAAAAATATTTCCTTGCATTTTTCTAAATGCTTATTGCTCCAGTGCAGAGTGAAAAAGAATCAGCCTCATAATTTAAAGTGTTACGGAGCATGCCTTTTCTCAAGTTGACTATTCACACAAATTACAGAATGATGCACCAACCTGAATTACTTCCAGTTACTTTTCAGTTACAACTGTAGTAATTTACAACTTAAAGGAAATGTTAACACGTTTCCCATGTATGATCCATCCAGTGCTGGCTGAAATACATCTCCCTCGAGCTGAGATCTTGAAGAATAAGAAATTGTTTCCCAATCTACACAGCCTGCTTACCTCCTCCTGTTTCGTGCGGGTGTGTTGCATCGTTCCCCTGAGAAATGGTGTTGGTTGGTCCGAACCAAAGAAGGCTGCCTATTTGATGTCATCTCCCATGGTCGCATTGGTGGTGATGGGGCTGGTGATGCTGCTGTATAATCAAAGACTGAATGGGAAAGGCGTTGTCGCTTGGGACTAGGACTGTCTTCACTCTATGCCAGTGCAAAAACCAAAACAAAACCAAAATTCATCTCCAGATGAGCAAGTTATAATCCATGCTTCAGTACTGCTTTGTGGCTAGCATTAGGAGTGACTTACTAAAGACTACACTAAACCACCATGAAATTAAACACTTGCATGTGGCTGCCTATTTATTAACTTTGTAACAAAATCTGCGATGGCTCCCTAACCTCTAAAAGAATTAAGACTACAAAATTTTAGTAGCATTAAAAGATAAGAATTCTAACATCCATGTCAAATCAAAACTATATCAAAAAGAGAACAAAATGAAGAATATTTCCCTCCTGCCTTAGCATCGATATGCTACAGAAGCATAAAAAGATGTATAAGCACAGTCTTCACAGCAATGGTACACCTATCTCGTAGCCCACGAAGACCTGTATTTTAAAAGTAAACTAATACTTAAAGGATATTTTCAAGCATAGTGTATATATTAGAAGGTTTTACACACTAAGCACAACCTGATGTGTATACCCTATATAACCCTACCAGGCTGAATGGAAATCTGCAGCTGCATGTTTCCTCTTCATGAATGCATACTAAGAAGGCAATGATTTTTACTGTGATATGAACCGGTAAATGTGAAAGCTTGTAAGTATTTTCAAATTTAACTATAGGCATCTAATGGGCTAGCAAACTGAGCATTTTCCATATCCTACCTGCAATGGATCTATACACTCCAACAACAGTGATATGATTTACATTCCAACATTTCTAATACTCTGCTCATACCTACAGTAATAGTAAATTCTTGGGCTGAACAGTCTGTTGTGGCTTATTCATAGTTCAGGAGTAAGCTCATTTCAAGGACATTATACAGTTTAGGTCCAGTAAGCACTGGAAGAGCTGTGCCCCATTACCCTAGAACAATGACAAAGAAAGTCACTTATATGACTGGATAGAATTATCGAGGCCCAAATCGTCTTCTAAGCATTGTCTTCTTCCATCTCACCCCCAGAAAGCATCAGGTGTGGCACTACAAGGCAGAGCTTACAACAGGCATTTAACTAGCCTGTTGCTCCTGGAAGTGCACAGTGCTGTTTTGTCAATTCTTTGTCATCAGGTGTCTCTGCACCACAGCATGTCCTGGGTAATTATTGAGGTTTTTTTTGTTCCAATATCTAACCACCTAATCTGTCATTACCTTCAACAATGAAAAAATATGAAAGATGTCGTCTCTTCACCAGTCTGTCCCTCGCAAGACTTTATGAGCCCATCAACTAGCTCTGAGGAAAACTGGCCAACGTCTAAAAAAACCCACCTATTCTGATACCTTTTATGACAAAAACGTTAATGCCTGGTGAAAGGGAAAGAAAGAAGTGGTTATTCCCACTGAGGAAAAGGTACATGAAACTCAACCACTACATAGCGTAATAAACATGCTATTATATGCTATTATGCTAGATATTACATATGCTTATTGATCAATGACAGAAGTGTACACTCAATTATAAACTAATGCAGGATGGGTATGAGAGACAGAGCTCTGGTCTTTACTGTAGTCTGTGTATCAGAGAAGTGGGAGCACAAAATCAAGCTGCAAAGAACACTAGAGCCTTGTTTCCAACCATGTTTTATTTCTGCTGCAAGAATAACAACAGTGTATTTCCACAGTTATTCTACATTAATTCTCTTGTTAAAGACCTCTGCATAAAACTTAGCTCACAGACTAAGAGGATTTTCTGTATTTGCCTAGGATTTCCAACAATCTTTTAAGCTACCAAAAACCGAAACGCAGTGATTATTTACCTCTTTTTAAAAAGCAATGATAAAATGAACAGATAAAGTAAATGCAATGAATATCCAATACCTGCAGTCCAGTAAACATGTAATACCCTGTTCTTCTCAAGATCTTACCTAAAATTCACATAGGACGTTTTATGGACTGTTAGTTCAGCAATATGCTGTAGCTAATGCAATAAAGTGTAACAATTATTACGTACTCAGATATTTTGACAGCCACAACCACCACAGTAACCAATTACCTCAAACTTTCAGATTCACTACAAGTCTTGAAACGCGGCATAGGCTATGTAGGTATGTATAAAGTGATGGAATGGATTCTTTTTATCAATTACCTATATTAGCCCTGAGAAAAGTAAGTGTATGATGATGCTCACAGATGCTTCTACATTAAAAAGTTGTGAATAATAAAGGTGGAAATTTTTTGCGGAAGCAAGCTTCATAATAAAACCAGTTATTTCGAAGATGCAAAGGAATAGCTGTATAAAGACAATGTGAGATAGACGTGGATTACTTCATGAAAAAAGATCTTTGAAAAAAAAATGCTAGCACCCTAGTATTACACTGTGGCACTATTAAACAATTATGATAATTTTCAAAGCAAGCAGAGCTTTACTTCAGAAATCTGCATGGTCTTCCTGCATTCCGAATTGAAGACCACAAGAGAAACAGAACACTGTATCAATATATTTTCTTCTTTGCAATTTTTACATTGATGATAAAATAACTAATACTTATTATTAACAAGGAAATAGTTTTTTATCTGTTGGCTTGTGTGTGTGTGCAACTGGGGTACTTACTAGAAGACTGCTCTTACCTACCTACCTACCTTATCCACCTTTAATGTGTTAAAAATTTTGGTTTAATCTGATAGCAAATTAGTGGCAACATAGGCCACAAAAGCTGAAGCATTAATGACACTATCTTTTCCTATGTCTGCCATGTACCACAGACAAAATATATTCCTTTAGAGAGATAAATTAGTTCTAGGTTCTCTTTTCCCCAGTCCCTGCCAGCAGTCTGCCAAACATTTTAAAAGCCAGCTATCTGGCTTGCAAGCAAGTTTTGGATAATAAAAAGCTTTCATAGAAACACTGACTATCAGGTCATTTCCAGAGGTAAACCAGCCTGATTAATAACAAAACTATCAGTCCCCTCAGATGAATTTTCAAAGAGCATCCTGTTTCTTCTGCCCTCTCCAAAAATAGTGTTACCCTCCCATATTTGGTCCACATATGTATTAATGGTGTAAGAAATAAGGAAATGCAGTGGAAAAAGGTACTTGTAGTTAGAAATTAGCAAGACTATTTATACTACCTGCTGTTCCAGTGTATTGACAAGTCATCACTGTGCTAACATGTCTCGTGATTTTTCCCCACGGTCACAGCTCTTCTTCCCCTGCATACTAGAAGCTGTGAATATAAACATCAGAGGCCAAAAACAATAAAAGAACCAAATCTCCTTTCAATAGCAAGGAAAAGAAACCTAACGGATGTTACGTGAGAAGTAGGCACCTCTTATAGGCCCATGAATTCCTCCTGCCCAATCCAGCGTACCCAGGGAGCTGGGTGGTGGTAGTGTGTCTATCCAGGCTGAGGGTCAAGGCTGCTGCTTTTCTGTTTCCAGATTCAACTAAAAGTACCAGTTTTCATGTTCAACCAGTAGTAAAACTGAGGATATAGCACAGACAGGGCATTGGCACATGCACTGCCACAGGCAGGGCATGACCTTCAACAGCACCCATGTACAGGATGCACATAAACATAAGGCCAGGCAGTCCCTTCCTCCTCGTGGTCTGGCAGAGACAGGGGGTCACTAGTGTGGCACATACATGACATCTTCCAGCTTCACAAGTACACATGTTTGTGGATATCCCAAGTACCACCATGGCTCCTTTGCTCACCCAGCGCCCCTGCCCCAATCCTGGATTCCCTAACCCACCTCACTGGTCCCTGGCTTGCTGGCTGGTCCAGCTTGATGCTCACTGCAGACAGACAGCACTCACTCACTTGTCCCACAGGTAGCCCACACTTGCAGGTTCCCCGAAATACTAGCATGAACCTCAGTCTGTTGACACCCCAGTCTGGTCCAGCCTGAAGATGGAGAAGCAAATATAAACACACATGCCCCATGCACAGAACATTTGGGGAAGACTCAGACTGTCATTCCCCACCAACAGCTGGCACTACACACACGGGCTGTCACCTGCCATCCCACTCCTGCCACTGACTCTGAGACCCACAATCACTCTGGTATCTGGCTTTGGGGACAGACACCCTTCCTACCTCATGGGCTGGCAGCAGAGGCCCTCACTCACCCCAGTAGCTGGTACTTTGGTCTCACTTGCTCCAATAACTGACATACACCAGGGGTGCCCACATCCCTGATCTGACTCCAGTAGCTGGCACCCAGTCCACCCACACCTATCACTCCCCAGTAGCTGGCACTACGGGTATAGAGTTCGTAGGAAACAAACAAGATAATCTAGAGAGATACAGCCCCTCCATTTTCTGACATCAAGACTCCCACTCACTAGCACTGTAGACTGGTAGTGTCTACACCTCCAGTGAGACTCCAATTGCTGGTCTTACTTAGTCCCTGCAGCACTCACACACATGGGATACAGAATAAGATTATGCCTCGAGGTAGTTAATAGATCTAATAAAATGGGACTGTGCTAAGCAAGGCAACTATAAAAATGTGCGACAGTTTACATATCTTATTTTGATGTTACAGCAACCCAGGACAGTTTGCTTCCCTCACCTCCTGCACCTGCTTTGAAAAGGCACCAACAAACGTGGCCAGCTGTGGATCTCAGAATTTGGAACAGTATTTGCGTTACATCACTGAGTTTGCTAATGAGCAACACAAGACATTGCAAACGTACAGTATGTTAACCAAAACAAGTTTTATTACCCCTGTGGTGCTCGCCCTTGAGCTTCACTCCCAACCAGAGCTCCAGTGTATTGGTTCCCCTCTTGTTTAGCATGGATGTCCTGGGGCTCCTACTGCGGCAATGCTAGGCTTTCATTAAAGTCAAGACTTTCACTTGCCAAGTGCTGTGCCTCACCCCTGAGAGATCCACACATACAGTTTGCTAAGAGTGGGGAAAAAAGAAACAGAAGGAAAAAAAGTTTGATCATATTAACTGGTAAGCTGACAGATAAAGAGCTCTTGGGATTTATGCTTGACATTTCCTTAAAATACACTCTTAAAATTCTAGCCGCAAATAAATCTAGAAAGTAGACACTAAAAAGAAGGAAATACATGCAATAATTAAGAGCCCTGTGCCACATGTGGCAAAAAAGAATTACAGATTTTATGGAATAATGGATTATTTCCAAGCCTAACTGTTTACTTTTTCCAAGACAAAAAAAACAAAGATTATCCAGTTGGACACAGGTCTGCATCAAAGGACTTCTGTATGTGTAAAAATTTGTCAGCAGAATCATATTGCAAAGACAGACAGCTTTTACTAGCAAAAGCTCTTTACAGGAACTTTAGCTGACAGAATAAACACCAGCAATAAGAATCTTTTGCTACTGGTTTGCCCAAAGAATTTTGCCGGGTTGCTGGCTGATTTTTTTCATCCTACTGTTTGCCAGTTCATCTAGAGAACAAAAATGCTTGCTCAGCTTCTGCAGTGTTAATCAAGATTTGGGACCTCTGCTTCAGTCCACCACCATTCACATCATCATTTTACCTGTTCTCATGCATTAGAGAACATCTGGAACAGACACCATAAGTCCTCTGGTAAGAACTGCTGAGTTTTTTGGCTGTTGATAGAGCACGGTATGGTACAATAAACTGGTAAAGTGTAGATAACGAAGGTACATGGTGAAGAAAGAAAAATTTTAATTTTGCTGTCCACATCCTGCATCCTCCATGCACCAAATATAAACTCTAGAATGTAATCATTCAAGACAACTGCTTTAAACAATGCATCAAATCTTTTCTAAGTTCCATTCAGATTTTACTGAAAAACATCACTACCATTAATATAAAGAGCCATTTCTTGGCTCTAGACAAGCTTCAATTTCAAAGTTGTGATCAAAAGACAATTTGGAAATATGGCTGGCTGGATACATACAAGACAACTTCCTGATGAAGGAATACTAAGACAATCTGAATTTGGTCCAATGAAAAACTACAGCATGAAGAAATACAATCCATCCCATATCTGAAAGCTGTCTCAAACAAAGAAGTTGGCTGAAAGGAAGGCTAAAATGAGCCAATTCTTGGAGTAGGTCCAAAAGTCCTACAGGATAGCACCCAGAGTGCTGTGGTTCTGGGATCCCCAGCACAAGACAGACATGGACATACTCAAGACAGCGCCACAATGATGATTAAGCATCTCTCCTATGAGAAAAAGCTGAGAAACAGCCTAGAAGGCTCAGGTGGGATCTCATAAATGTGTACAAATACCTGAAGGGAGGGTGCAAAGAGGACAGAGCCAGGCTCTTTTAGTGGTGCTCTTTGACAGAACCAGAGGCATTGGGCACAAATTGAAACACTGGAGGCTCGGTCTGAACATCAGGAAACACTTCTTTACTCTGTGAGGGTGACTGAGAACTAGCATAGGTTTCCCAGAGAGGTTGTAGAGTCTCACTCCTTGGAAATACTCAAAAGGTGTCTCGACATGGTCCTGGGCACCTGGCTCTAGGTGGCCCTGCTTGAGCAGGAGAGCTGGACCTTCAGAGATCCCTTCCAAACTCTGTGATTCTGCAACAGCACAAGGAAAGTGGTACCTGATTTTCACTCTATCCTAAATACTAGTATTTTAGAAGTGTTCTCTTGTGAAAGCACCAAAACATAACTCAAATAGGACTTTTGGTGTAGAGCTCCATAAGATAACATTGGAGACCAAGCATCCTTGTGAGCATAAAAGCTTCCCCACTAAAGATCAAGTTCATCTGGGTACTTAAAATGCATTCCTTCTGCACTTCAGAAAAGGATGTAAAGAATTAAGAAAATCAGTGTGTAGTTACTACTTGGAATGAAAATTCCACAAACAGACATCAAGAAACACTAAACATGACACTAACTACTCCTACGGCTATAGCAAAATGCACAGAAAAATGGTAGTTCGGTCCTTTCTCCATGGGATTAGGGAGAAAATACTCCGCATTTCAATCCCTAGATATGGAAAAGTCCTTTGCAAGGCACATCATTCTGAAAGGAAGCCAACTCCTCCAACTTGTTTTTGAAATATCACTATGTGGTAAGAAAAAACCCTACTAACTCCACCTCAAAATGGAAACCAATCTACAACAATGTCAAGTCACCAGTATAAAAATTGTGGTAGCAATGTTACTTGCATCAGGTTTCCTAATGATTTCTGTACATCAAAGTGCATATCTGTGATAGCAGAACAGCAAAAATGTACACAATTAGTAAAACAAGAGCAACACTACCAAAATTGGTATAAAGAAGATGCAAGTCCATCTCATTTTTTTTTTGTGTTTCAAAGCTGTGATGGTATGTATCAACTAAATTGCTTCTGTATCTGCACCAGGAACACTCATCAATACTCCATCTGGGCCAACCATAATTCACTCACAGTTAACAGGATTACTTCATTATTACTGATGGTGAACACAATGGCCAGTGCTGTTCTGCAAAAGATCTGAGGCATGCAATAGCAAGTCACATACTGAATAGCAAAGAATGTACTCCACCAAATGCATCTCTTCATTTTACTTAAGATCAAAACATATTGATTACCTGAATATTTAATTTGTTTTTTAATTGACATCAGGCTGACAGTCACTTACAGGGTTTTCTTTGTATTCGTTTCCTCACTGAAATGCAACTCTCATTTAACTGAGTGTTTTGAATACATAAGAAACAAGATTAAGAGAAAGTTAAACCTGACAGCCTCAGTTTCACACAGTAAATATTTTAAACAGTCTTAAGAATTTGATTCTTATGTGTCAATTTCTCATACCTAATGCTGGAATAGGTAATATTAAAAACCACACAAGAATATTAAAAAGTGTAAAAATTTTAGCATCTTATTTGGCACACTGCAACACTCTCAAGAGCAAGAACGACTGAACTGTGTTCAGTTGGACTTCATATTTCTTCTTGAAGAAATATGTAGAACTTGAAGTTCTAGAACTTGAAGTTCTACTGTGCATACAAAAAGGACATTGCAACCCAAGGATGCATTGCATCTAAAGAATTTCCTTTTCTAATACTGAAGCAGGTTTAATAATCAAGAAAACACTCAGACATCTCAAAGTCTTCATATTTAATTTTATTAATATTTGCTATTGCTTGCAATACTTGCTACATGCAAACAAGAATCCTTTGAGATATGAAAAATTTTGAAAATTATTTTGAAATTAATCAAAGTAATTTCAGTGCTGCTAAACTCACAAAAAAGACAGTAAGTATTTTTATATTGCATCAAGGTGTTTTTTCCGAATAGGGATTGTTACCTCTCTCATAATCCAAAACACCAGCCAAAGTTCAACAAGGTGAAAAAACTATAAGGAGCTATACCTCCTTTCTATTAAAGAAAAAAATCACTAGAAAAATACGAATTTTATTTTAAAATTCCGATTTACAGTCTCAGTTTTGAACTCAACCTTGTCAATGGTGCAGGGGATAATAAATGGAAAACAATTTGTGCTGTTTTCCTGCAGTTAACATGCACTATGGTAGTAAGCAAAACCTGGTACATGCACTTAATATGTCACTAAAGTTTTCTTTCTTAAAACTGGAACTGGAATTTAAAAATTATGCAACAAATAGTACTAGTATTCAGTAATTATTTTTTTTAAATATATTTCCAGTTTATAATTTCCTATCAGTTTATTGCCTACCAAGGTCTGAGGTAAAGTCCATGTTTTCACATGAACACCACCTAACACAATACATAAAGTGTCACTTCAGAAAATGGTGCTAACAGCAACTTCTTAGAGCACATAGAGGCCTAACTCCTTATTTTGGTATGTAAACATGGAAGATAAATTTTTAATTAAAATCACAGAAATAGGGCTAATGTCCTCATATGTAAGGCTGAAACACATTAAAATCTGTATGTGTACAATTAAAGTATGTTCATTACTATAAAGAAATTACTTTAAGTGTTGTTTAAAGTATATAAATTTCAGCATGTTTTACAATGTCAGGGCAAGAGGAAAGTGGTGAAATCAAGACAGGGTGTTCAGATATAGTCACATTTCAAAAAAATAATTTTTTCAATTTAAAAATAATTCTGCTCTTTCAGCTAAAGGAACAAGGAGTTTGAAGACAAGTCTGGTTCAAAGTTGTCTTCATAACAAAGTCTTCTCTATGCATAGTTTCAATGTCTGCTGTGTATTCACTAGTGACTTTTTAATATAGGCATGTGAAGTTAGGAAGTCCTAGGAAAAGGACTACTAGCATAGTACGTCAACACCTATTGTGAGAGACCATATTCACACTTGTCTGCCTTCATTGGCTCTGCTTGTCTTCCCAACAATTGAGCTGTGTTAGCAAAAAATGTATAATGCCGTATTACATGTTCTCAGAAAATGTGGAAAGTCAGGATCTAATTTCTTCAGGACCACACCACAGTTTGCTCTCTACGTACTTCTAGTCTCTCCATATTGCTAGAAATCTGAATACTCTTAATTTTAGAAACTACACAATGAATCCACAAAACAACCTACAGACCTAATGGGTATGACCAAACTGTCATGCAAATATAGAATGTTCTTCAATATATTGCAACACTGATACTAATAAAAAAATTTAAAAAAAAACTGTCATAAAACTTTTTAAGAGTTGTATTTAAACAGAAGCTAAAAATTCAAAAATTCAATAGAACTGAGATATTTAAGAATAATGTTCTAAGTTCTAGCTTTTTCAAGGTCCTTCTCTGGCCACAAAACAAGGAAGAAAATACAACCCAAATAAAACACAGTGCAATTGCAATAGTTGTAGTATATAACTATCACAGCAGTCTCCAACAACTAAGTGTCAGGACTCCTCTCACCCTCTATTTCAGTTCTCCGTTTCTCCCAATTCTGACACTTAATTTGTTCTTTCTTTCTTCCAGGCCATTTCCCATATAAAAGGAAATTTTCACAGCTGAAACAAATACAAAGGCTTTGCTTTGTCATTCATACAGTTAAGGCCAAGTAAACTCTATATATCACCTACAAATGACAGAACACAACAGTATGTCCACTGAGCATAATGTTATGGTTGGCATCTTGTTAACCCATTTCTTGTTAAAATTGATTTGTTTATACTGCATAACACTACATGTTTATACACCGCATGTATACACCTACACGTAAACACCTTAAGTATGGTTCATACTTAAGGATAGCATAAATCCAGGATTCTGTTTCGGTGGTGGTTTACCTCGACTTC
Source organism: Scolopax mira (assembly GCA_004320125.1). Classification (NCBI taxonomy): domain Eukaryota; kingdom Metazoa; phylum Chordata; class Aves; order Charadriiformes; family Scolopacidae; genus Scolopax; species Scolopax mira. Next base: position 3,255 of record BJBW01002244.1, on the reverse strand, counting down.
AGTAAATCTTTTGACACAGCTTCCCACAGCACTGTCCTGGAGAAATTGGCTGCTCATGGCTCGGATGGATGTACCCTTTGCTAGGTAAAAGCTGGATGTCTGGGCCCAAAGAGTTGTGAGGAATGGAGTTAACACCAGTTGGTGTCTGGTCACAAGTAGTGTTCCCCAGGGCTCAGTATTTAGGCCAGTTCTATTTAGTATCTTTATTAATGGTCTGGATGAAGGGATTGAATGCACCCTCAATACATTTGCAGATGACACCAAGTTGGGTGGGAATGTTTATCTGCTTGAGGGTAGAGAGGCTCTACAGAGGGATCTGGACAGGCTGGATTGATGGGCTGAGGACAACAGTAGGAGCTTCAAGAAGGCCAAGTGCCAGGTCCTGCACATGGGCCACAACAACCCCATGCAGTGATACAGGCTTGGGGAAGAGTGGCTGCAGAGCTGCCTGGTGAAAAAGGACCTGGGAGTGCTGGTTGACAGGTGACTGAACATGAGTGAGCCCAGATGGCCATGAAGGCCAACAGCATCCTGACTTCTATCAGGAATAGTGTGGCCAGCAGGAAAAGGAAAATTATCATCCCCCTGTACTCGCCACTGGTGGAGCCACACCTCAAACACTGTGTCCAGTTTTGAGCCTCTCACTAGAAGAAAGACATTGACGGGCTGGAGTGTGTCTCAGGAAGAGCAATGTCATGGTTTCAGCCAAATTTACAAAAACCATACTGACAGATGGCTCTTCACCACCACACACCCCCCAAACAAGAGAGGAGAAAAAGAGATAAGGAGATTTGTAAGTTCAGAATGAACTAAACTACTTCAATGAAGAATTAATATTATGAAAAATTAAAAAGAAAATCATGAAAAGATGACACTCACATCGCTGGCAGGCACTGTGCAAGTCCCAGACTGGACTCGGCAACTGAAGGGAATTAGGTTCCATCTCTGGAGTCAGGAACACATGGATCGGGATCAAGTGATTGGGTCCAGCAGAAGGCCATGAAGACAATCAGAGGGATGGAGTACCTCCCCTATGAGAACAGGCTAAGAGAGCTGTGGTTGTTCGGCCTTGAGAAGAGAAGGTTCTGGGAAGACCTTATAATGGCCTTTCAATATCTGAAGGGAGCCTATAGGAGAGCCAGAGAGGGACTCTTTGTCAGGAAGTGTAGTGACAGGACAAGAGGGGCAATGGTTTTAAATTGGAAGAGGGGAGATTTAGATTAGACACCAGAAAGAAATTCTTTATTGTGTAGGTGGTGAGGCACTGGAACAGGTTGCCCAAAGAAGCTGTGGATGCCCCATCCCTGGAGGTGTTCAAGGCCAGGCTGGATGGGGCTTTGAGCAACCTGCTCTAGTGGGAGGTGTCCCTGCCCATAGCAGGGAGTCTGAAACTAGATGATCTTTAAGGTCCCTTCCAACCCAAACCATTCTATGATTCTATGATCAACGGCAGATGGACAGAGTCATCTTCGGATGTCAGCCATTGAAGAAAGAGAGTTGGCCCTTTGATCCCTCAGCTTTTATACTGAGCATGATGCAGATGGGATGGAATACCCCAGCTGGTCAGTTTTGGGTCACCTGTCCTGTCCACTCCTCCCTACAGATGTGACCCTCCCCTACACTTTTCTGTTTCCAACCCTCTAGCAAGGGCAAATAAAATTAGCTGACCTTGGTTGTTACAGCAATAAGTATAAGCAAGGGCCTCTCTGCACGCCATTCCTTGGCATGTAACACAAACATTGGTCTTAACACTCAGGGAATGCGGGGTTT
>BJBW01002243.1:0-65942 GCA_004320125.1 Scolopax mira | reverse complement strand
GGAGCTGGACTAGATGATCTCTGTGGTCCCTTCCAACTCCAAAAAAAATATTCTATGAACCCAGAACTGAAGCACTTGATTTATTCACAGAATGGGTGCAGCATGAGAGTTTCTTCAGGCAATCTTAATGTCCCTTCACCTTGCAAAGAAGTATACATTATACATACAGTCTTTTGCATATAGTATATGAGAAAGATGACAAAATGAGTGCTTTCTTGGATGTGGAACCTGATTCACCAGGAAGGCCGTCAGAACTTCCAAAGCAGCTTATCGCTGGACACCAACTAACAACAATGTTCATTACCCACTTACGGTGTGTGCCAGCTGGCAGCCTGGAAGAAAAAGTCCAAACTCCATGCTCAGCCATCTTAGCTGCCTGTTGCCAGCTTTAAGCTTGGAAAGAATGCCAGATAACTCCTCATGTTAACCTTATAAGGTCTGGAATATCAAGGGCAAAGCAGTGACCAAGTGAGGTCACTGGGGATTGTGACACAGCCAGATGGACAGCCATATTTTACCTGCAGTCCACTGAGAGTAAGCAAAGGAATAAAGATGAAGTATTCTCATTTAAAGCTCTATTTTCACCCAACATTGCTTTGCCTTATTTTCTCAGGCCATTTCTTTGCCTTAGTCACACTGTGCTGCAACTTCAGTTGGAGGTACTTTGGCACAGGACTTGTATTCAGACAGCAGAGTATCAAGGTGCCCAGCTGTAGTGCCTTGGTCAAGCGTGGTATTTTACAAGCTGCTGGATGAAGAAATTAGAAAGCCCAAGAGCTTGCAACATAAATGTATAATAGACAAGGCCAGAATCTGGTAAGGAGCTGAAGGAATGTAACGAAGCAATGCGATGATGTGTATTTTCAAGAAAAGCAGCTTCTAAACATTAGGGAGACCATGGGAGAAAGTACAGAAATGTTTGAAAATATCAAATGCAAAACACAGAGGTGGAGAATGACATAGAGGATAAAGAGATAGGCCAGAAGGGTCTTGCAAGTAAAGATGGAACAAATGGAGGCAGACACATAGGGACAGTATAAGTGTTTTTATCTAGATGCGTTCTGAATGGTGGGGGCTAAGTTTAACTGCCAAACCAAAAGACACTGTGCTACTCGAGATGGTACATGCCTAAATGAGAATTTTTGACTGTGTAAATAGGTAGGGAAAAAAGCACTATTTTATGCATATTTTGTGGTAAAAAGAATTAATAGTTAGGTGGGTGACGGGTAGAGATCCTGTGGATCAGTGTGAAAGTGATGTTTGCAGTGTTGTTTGTAGTGATAGTGAAAGGAGAGGAAAGAAACAGAAGTCAGGATGCCCACTGAGTGTTAGAGTAGGGATGAGAAAGTCCTCTTAAAAACCAAGGGGATGTCTGGGGGCAGGAAGAAGGGGCTGAAGGTAGAGGCGGTCAGGCCACCAGAGGTGATGTCCACGGAAGGAGATCTCAAGGCATTTCTGTGTCTGCTTTAGGAGGAGCCTTGGAGTCCTCCTGCAGAAGTACTATTTTCAGTATCAGCAGGCATATGCCTGCCACTCAGGAGCTGTAGTTTCAATTGCATCCTTCTATCATAATCAGGGGCAGTTCCTTGTGACGCTGATGTTATACAGCACATATTTTCATGGGACTCACAGTGCCATGAGTTACAGACATACAGTGCAAAGTTTACAGACACACACACACAGGAGTGTAGCTCCTTTTAGCCTGTTACATGCTATCTTAACAGCCACTATCTCATTACAATTTGGCCTATATACGAGATGTTTTGAGGTTAACGTGACCTAAGTGATTTTACTGCAAACAGCAAGTTATACCTGACTTATCTGTATGTAAAAATATGAAAATATGTTCTACATATTATTACTGATCAGAAAAATTCAAGTTTGCTTCAGAAAAACATGTGTTAGTTAAGAGGTAGTCCTGTATTTTGAACCAGAGGTTGGAGTATTTGCATACATAAAAACATAGATGACAATTCTTGAGAAGGAATTATTGAACATTGACCAGATATTTCAGAAGTTTGAATCCACTGATGGTTATCACACTGATGGTCTGTAAAGAATTAAAACAAAGAACATGCTATGGATTTTCTTACATATGTGTCCAGAGTTCTACCTGTTCCACACTTCCAAATGTGTTTAAGGCAGTATTTCAAATATCATAAATCAAATACTCACACGTAACCTCCTCAACACCTGGAAAAGGCAGGACATACTGCACAGATGCACTACGTAGAGTTTACAGTTTGAACCAACTTCAAATATACCTGGATAGTATTCACCAGAAGCTTCATTAAGTTCGTTGGTGACACAGTACTTCCAGACTTGGTGTCAGAGTCAACAATTACAATTACAGTTTTTCCTTTTCTGAGGATAAGAAAGTTTATTGTAAAGGGATTTGAGGCACCCCATCACTGCAGTGTGCCATCGGCAGTGGGACAGCCTGGCTGTCAGGACCAGCCATCTTCCCTCCTCTCCCAGTGCTGAACCTACAAACTGGGCGAGGGAGAAAAGAAATGCAAGTTTTGCAGGGGCTTTAGGTATTAACACCATTTATATTTCATACAAAATTAAATCTTTTGCCTTCAGGCAGCACCTCTGTACACTGGCTTTATGAAGGGCAAATACCACAACTAGAAGAGTATTATTAAAACTCTAAATAAAAAGTATATTAACTCTAATAAAATGTATATTATCTCTGTTTGTCATGCAATAATCCTGAGGAATTATTGCCCTTCTCCTGCTGATTTCCTTTGCACATTTTATGTTGCAGTAGGACCCCAGCACGGCAATGACAGTCACTGTCTTGTTTTCCTGCTGTCAAGGTACATACCTGCACAACGGTTTTACAGTTGGGCTGCCAGCTGTGAAAACTGATATCCAATAGATTTGCTTTCATTAATTACTGGCATAGTTTTGCACTTATTTAGTTTTAAAATCCAATGCAGATGTTGGACTTTAGCTTGCTGGGACAGTGACTATGGGTTCTTTTGTGTTTGTACAACACCTAGCACCAGTAGATCGTGATCCATGACTTGTACTCATGCAGTATAAATAATTAATAATTAACTTAGTTGCTATTATTCTTCTGAAATAACTATTAAATCATTACAGAGCTAAATATCAAATATTTAATATCAAAGATCTTAAAAAGCTCTCTGAAAATCCAACAACTAACTTGTAAGTTTGTACAAACCTTGTAAAACCTTATTAAGGAAGTTTTTCATCATGTAGATGGCTGTGGTGTCATCTGTTTTCACATGGCTGTCAGTGAACCAGCCGTTCTCTGCAATCAAGATTCGAGGACTGTTGTATTCCAGTTTAATCCAGTTCAGTACTTCCCTCAAATTGAGTGACAAATTTTGTCCCATTTTTGGTAGAGTGTTGGGGGGTTTAAAGTTATTAGGACCAAAGGAAAATGCAAAGAAATCAGCTGTTCCCTTTATGTAGTTTTTCTCATCCTCAGTAAAGCGTGGCAAAAACAATAGTTCATTTTTCAGTTCCTCTGGATAATCGCCGTCCCCATGGATGGGTTTAGCAAACCACCCGAGTACTCTCTCCATAGACTGCTGACATTTAGAAATGTCCAATGCATCTTCCAGTTTGTTAGGTTCGATCCAGTGGGATCCCAATACTATGGACATCATCCCCTTCTGATATGGTTGAAAGCGTTCTTTGTAGTTATGCCAAACTTTGGCATGAGCCTGATGAGAGAAAAATAGCATTTCATTTTAACTCTGTAATAAATCTTTAAGTGTATCAACAGCTACGCAGGCAGGGAGCTGCATCTGATTCACTGCAGACTACTATGGAAACATTAACAAACAGTTAAGGCGTGCTAATTAGCCTGTACAGTTCTAATGGACAATTAGTGTTACACTGCAAGGTACCTCAAGATGATGGTAACGCTCAGGATCTCAGGTGGGCTGTTCTTATGACACATCAGGACTGCGGCTTTTTGCCTTTTAACATAGGTCTACATTTCATGAGAGGTCCCCACAAGGATGTAAACAGCTGTTACATGGACACTTTGAGATGAAACAGTTGTTAATAGTGGGATCTGAACCCTGTGATCTAGACAGTCTCATCTAGGTCTTTCATTGTCAAACAGTGATTGCTGGTGCAATTTAAAATTGAAATTTTAAACCGTCTTTACAGTTGTTCCATAAATTCTGCATCTCAAATGATGTTTCCTTTGACAGTGTTGGCTCTGTGCTATGGCTCTATGCACCTCGATTTACTGTGATCAAACACGTCCACGTCCATCCCTCTTCTCAGGATACAATTCGATGTGTTTTAGTTCAGCCTAATGGTATGAGTAGATGTTCAACTCCTGATATTTGCACAGTCCTTAAATGTAAGATCTGAGAGGAAGGACCCAACTGCAAAATTTGAACCCAATTGTGGTTTCACAGTTCTGTGTGAGAATTTTGATCCATGATGTTAGTTCATTTCTTCTTTGTAGCTGCTATAATAATATGTTTTCTGACAATAGATGCAACAGCACAGAATGCAACCTATTCATTTTAAGTAGAGAGAAACAACACTTTGGTTTTAAAAGGAAATTTGGTAGCAGTATCCCTTGAGATCTATTAGGTGTGGCATGTTTTAGTACTCATAGTTTTAGTTTTGCTATTTGTGTTCAGGACAATGAAGGCATACCTTATATCACACCTTAATTCCATTTTTCTGATTATCATCATGTTTTAGAAAGCTTAACATTGTCACACACCAGAAGTACTGTCAAATGTCCTGTACTTAAGTAAGAGAATACAGCAGTCAAAATTACACACACACACAAAAAAAAAAGGAATATATGGGAGGCTGAGGAACCACCAGCATTGCCAAAGTCCATTAGGGAAAGGGGAGAGCTTGGGAGTCAGAGAAGGGTGACTCTGGATCACAGTAGGAGTTATCCCAGAGGATCTGGCATAGGGGAGGGGAGCTGACCTCTCCCAGCTTGAGGAGTTGTCAAGTAACTCAAGGTTTACCTTATTTCTGAAGTGTGGCTTTATACTCCTAAGCTGGAAAGAAAATAGATGTTTGCACCCAGAAAAAAAACATTGAGAAGCATTGTGAAACACTTAAGAGTGCCAAGTTAGACTGCCATCATTCCCAAACCAAACAGCATTGCTTACCTTTGCCAATAATTTCAGTTAATTTATCTAGAAACACACAGCCTTGACAGTTTAAAAAAACTAAAGACCTGATGTCAGGTAGACATTTGGTTAAGCTAGGGAGTACCAAAGAATTACAGTTTGTGAAATTTTGTGTATCAGTTGTTTATGGTTTCTAAGGTCACGCTCGTAACATTTGTTCAAGGTCTGTCTTTGAAAATACTGATAAAATAACATTAACATTAACCTTTGAAATGCAGGTTCTGTAGCTGAAAAGGGAAGTCAGCAAAACTTTACTCATGAGGCAAACTGCAAGATAGAGTTAAACTATTATAAAACAGATTTCTTACTAGTCTTATCAGAAAATGTGGCCAGTGCCATGCCCTCAGTTACCTTCCCTGTCCTCTCTCTCAAAGGTGGGTGCTGGGGCCAGGCTTGCTTTGTTCTCTGCCTCTGTTGGTTTCTCACCTGGTCAGTATTTTTTTTTTTTCCCCAGACAGAGGCTATTAACACCACTGTTTAATAAAAGGTATATGGTTGTGTTGGCTCAACAAGGAAAACCCTGCTGAGGTCAGTTGTATTACGCACAGTGGTGAGTAGTATGACAATGGCACCGGGTGAACCTTAGCCATCACACATTTCTAGGTGAAGTGGAGAAAGACAGCTTTGCCAAAACCCCAATTAATTAGAATATAATATTGACAGGTAAAATACAATCAGGGACAATTTATTGTGTTCATAAGCACCTTAGGTTGATTAGAGGTTGATTGAACCTCTAATCATTGAAAAATGAAGTTACTATTAAAAATATTGTCTACATTAGATAATATGGACACAGGTATAATTCTACAGGAATAGACCTCAAGTACACGTAAGTACATTTAATATGAATCAAGATAGGATCCCCGTATGTCATATCTGTCACCAGTGTCTCACTGAGGGTTAACTCTATTGAAAAAAAACATGTCACCTGTCTATAGGGAGTGTTTTTACAGATGTCATAGAGACAACAGCATTTGTTTTCACATAATTCTGTTTTGAGTTGTTAATTATCTGTAAAGCAGCTTAATATTCTCAGATGGAGGGCATCTGCTAAGTGCAAACTACTGTTGACGGAACCAGCTGATTAGGATCAATTGTTTTGTAAGACACATATGAAACAAACATGAATTTAAAAACTGTATACATCAGTTTGGCTACTTTGACTAAATCTTGACTAATCTTTTTTCGGTTAGAGTTTAATCCCTAATCTTTCACTTTCCTTGTTAGATCAAGGACAAATGTCAAGGCTAAGTACACAGTGAAAGCAGGATCAATATTGTGTACTTATTCTAGATATGTATGGCACATTAATTTCAGCACATTTTACTGGTATTAATATAGAAATTATCCCATAGACTTAAAAGTCACAGAGTGTACTAAGTCAGTTAGTATTAACCCTGTAAAAAGGCTAGATAAGGTAAGTCAACTTAATAAAGACAACAGTATTGTTCTCCTCTCTTCTTCAAATATTCTCATACTCCTTAAACTCTGATCCTGTGATTTATCATGTATGCACACAAAGAGTTTACTGATGAAAGACCAATACTTTCAAATTCTTAAGATACGTTAAAGTCAATTTTCCTTGAACACAACAAGCACACAAAACAATGTCAGGGGTATATGAAGTTATTTTAGCGTGCTGGAGGGCAAGAACAGTTAGGAAAACTAGAATGTAAAAAATCTTAATTCAGTTATTCTGGTTTTGTGTTTAAATTGTTTGGTTTTTAAGCCATGAAGAGTTAGAATACAGAAGCTGCTGCTAATGGTGTTAAACATCACTGTAGACAAAGGGCAGGTGTGTGTGCCTTATTTCGAGAGTATATTTCAGTTCAAGGCCCTTTCGGTCTGTGGTAAAGATTTCACATAATCCGTACAGCTAAAGCCCTTATTTTGCAAACTGAGGCTAAACCTCATTCCTTTTGAAGTAAAAAAGGGGTCTTGAGGTATAGGCAACTAAATTTGCTAAGAGCGTGCTTTGAAGGAGTGAGGCTTTAGTAACCAATTCGTTGTATGCCAATTATCTTGTATTTGGATTGTGCTTTTTCTGATAATTTCCAAGAAGTGTAAGAAAGCTAACCTGAAAACAACAAATCGTACAACCAAAGTGTACTGTTTAAAAAATCTTTCAGCAAAGACATTTACAAGCATAGGCAATTCTGTTGCCCACCCCAGAGCTGTACTAGATGCAGACAGATTTCCCTCCTCCTGTAAGAAATGGCGTAGCTTCATCTTTCTAGTCCCAGAGGAAAGGAGGCTCCTTTGGAGGAAGGAAAGAAAGTGTCTTATTGAATGCAGAGATAAGAATTATTCTCCATTCATTCAGCATAAATTTGTTTTTAAGGAGAATGAATTCTGGGACTTCTCTGGGACATGGCCATCCAAAGATCGCAAAGACAGCTGTGTCCATGCAGGGATCCCAGCATAGTGAGAGTTACCAAAAAGCTGGCATTAACTCTGCTGGGTACACAGATGAACTGATCTATATGGAGACACCATGTCTGAAACTGAATTTATCGCCTTTTCACAGTATGTGATATGAATGTGTGTCCATGAAGAAAATTTTTAGGGAGATCTTATTCTGACAGTTTTCTTTTGGGCTTTTCTGCCAGATGGAAAGGAGTGTGAATGATCTTTAACAGGGAAATAGTAATAATCCCCTTTCTGCCTCTTATATAGCAAAGGCAGAACTGCTTGGAGGACACTGATACAGAGGACAAAAAGAAGACAGCTTGGTTTGCAGTTTGTGATCTTTGAAAAACTTAATCTAAATATAAAAGAACATAACTAGATACAGAGAAAATGGTAATAATATATCAGGTATATATCTCATTTAGCTCCAGCCACAATGATCTGTCTGCTTTACATTTTCTTGCCTCTCGTCAGATTTATTTACTGTTAAACCAAAGAAATCCATCTAACTTTTCTGTGTGCAGTTTTTTTTTCTTTTCTACCTCAGTATGACAGCTGTCTCAGGAGTAAGCTCGGAGGTTTTGTATCTTCTTTGATGTGTCTTTCAAATGTTGCATGGCAAGTTACACATTGTCATTGTTGTTTTCCAGTGTTGGTTTTGTGAAGTACAGTCTCCTTCAATGAAGAGAGGAGATACACTTTTGATGACCACTCTCCATCTGCTGTAAGATTCTACATGCTCCTCTTGTTAGTGGTAATGATCATAAAATTGAGAGGTTGATCTAAGTGAAGCTCTTAGCAATTTATAATTCATAAGTAAGTGTAATTCATAACTAAAATTTCAGATTTCCCATTCATTTCCATGGAAGTAGTATCAGGCCCTTTCAAACGATCATTAGCAATTATTATCCTCTGTGTAGGAAAAACAACATGCAAATATGTGGTTTTTAAATTGAAATGTTTAAGCTCTTCTTGTGTGTATTGTTTTCCCCACGTGGTTCTCCTAAGCACCCTGCTTAGCAGCCTTCGCTTCCGCATTCACTAGCCCTCTTTATGGGTCTTGAATAACAAGACCCATGTAAAATGCAGAAACTGTCTTTTAAGTAGATATATCTGGGGCATTCCCTTACAAGGATGCAAGGCACAGAGGGAAAGCACATGTATTAAGCAATACAGCACCTGCAATGCCTTGTGCTGGCCAACACCGTAGGGCTCTGGGGCTTGGTGAAGACAGAACAATCCTACTTATGTAGTAAAGCCTTAATAAGACAATTATCTACCTAATGACCTATCTGAATTCATTCATGGAAGCAGATCATTTTTTAATGAGTTCCAAAATGCATGGACTTTTTCCTTATGACAGCTAATTATTTCAGTTTAAAGATGTTGGATTTCTTTAGTCTACTAAAATTGATAGTTTAAAATTAAGGGAAATTTCGTCAGGCTTTTTCTAGAGACACAGAAACCTCCAGCAACTTTGAAACTGTTCTTACAATAAAATAATCCAAAGTCCAAAAAACAGAGTTTTATGGTTTGCTGTATTGTTTTTGTGATTCTATGAAACTTAGCTTCAGTTTACAATTGATGTACCACAGAAAAGCACTTTATTCTTTATATAAATTGTGATTAGTTCTCACAACACCACAACTGCAATAGTGCACAGGTAAATGAAACTACAAGTAGGATTCATGAGAGAGCCTCATTTAGTTTATCCAAAGGTACTCCAAAAAGGCTTGAGAATGATTATTCAGCAATTTGCTAGGTAACAGAGCGGTGGCCAGATTACTTTCTTTTGAGCATTATAGACCTGTTTTTCCTGATCAGTGTATTTCATTGGCAATGTACATTACAATGGTAATGTACATCAGGTGGCAAGGAGAATATTGTCTTTCAACAGCCTGTTCAAAAATGACACCCCTGACATGGACAGGAATGTGGCTCTTCCTAAAGCTGCCAACATAAATGGGAATCTTTTTAACAGTTTTAAGAGGTGTTGCCTCACACTGCCAAAACCTGACATTTTTATCAGTCTTTTATTTTTGGGAGGGCATTTTTGGTTTGCAGTAGTAAATTAGTACATAATGCAATGTCTGAGAAACAGATTTGCATATGCCAGTCCTGAAATAAAAAGCCATGTGAAATCTCTTTAAAGAGAGATTCTTATAACATCCTCTGCCTCTCAAAGGAAGGACATTTCACAAGACTCAAATCTGATTGTGCATCGATACATTATATTAATGCAGTATTATCAACAATACTAAAAACCCAGAATATTTAGATACCCACAGAAATCTTTGAGAAAGATTCTGGCTAGTTGGCTTGAAACATACAACACCACCCATGCCTTATGTGGAATTACCAGCTTTAATTTCATTTTATTAAGAAAAAAAATTAGATATATACTCTTGTTAACTGGTACCTCAACAGCATCCATTCCACCTCCGACCTCAAACATGAAACTCCAGCTCCTCAAATACATTACTACAAATTTGAGATTCTTCATGAAGACCTAAAGTATTTAGAAATTTTACAGCACACTGGTGAGAACTGCTAATACATTAGGTGATGTTCATAGGACTGTAAGAAAGATACAACATGAAAATAACTTCTGCCCCGAAATAATAAAAAGCTAGTTAATGCTTTGTGTATTGCTGAAAGTCTCATTAAGTCATTCATTGAAGTGATTGATTTTATACTCAGATTCACAGACTTTAAAGCTAGAATAAACTATGAGATCAAGTCTGAGATTTAAAAAACACTGAACAAGGAATTTGGTCAGTAATTTGTTTATCAGACCCAGCTGTGCTTGAGTTCTGGATCTCTTCACCAGAGATATTGCTCCCTATGCTGTGGGCTGCTTACACAGACTTTACAGGGTGGGAAAATGCAGAGACTGCCTAGCTGCTACCCCAGATCTGATTGTGCCACTCAGAAATGCAAGCAAACCATGCTGCAAATGATGCTGCAAAACAATTAACGTTGCTTCTTTCACATGTATTATATCAAATACATGTTATGTAGCACTTGAAAATAAGAATGATTGAGTATCAGTTCTCTTTGAGATGCTTTGCAAATTTCTATAGTTAAATAATTCTTTAATGCTAAATCTGTAATCAGTGAGTAACTCAAGATGCTCAATGAGTTTTCTATGAGTAAAACTTCTATGGAATACAGTGTGAATTTTCTGAAAAAGGAGGTTCTACAGGTTCAAGCTCAGAAGCAAAACCCAAGAAATACAAACAGTTAGTTACAGAACATTTTTAACTACTCTGGCAATTTATTTTTTTTCCTACACACATACATGCATACTGCGTTCTGTAGAACAACTGCATTCTGATTTATTTGTTAATTGCCTTTATAATGTATGGTAGGTAGAAAAATTCTCTTTATGACAGGGATAGTTTTAGAAGGGGAAATTATATTAGCTGCTCTATCAAACAGAGACAGGATAGTGACCTGCTCTATAAAGTACTTTGAGGGCTACAGAAGGAAAAAATACTTTAGTGATATTATTAATTCTTATCTTAAACTGCTGGTATTGGAAATTGTTTTAAGTTATAGGAAGTGGAAAATGAGAATATAAATCCTATACTAGCTACTCTGTAGAATGAAATTAATAATCTATCAGGGGAGATGCTGTAGTGCTGTTGAGAATACCAGGAACAACATCCGCCTTTTTTCCTTAAAAAATATGACCCAATTCAGACTTTTTGGCCTTCCCAAAGAAAGAATACCATGAACTTAGGACCCAGTGCTGCAGCTGTTGAAGCTATTGATCATGGGATCAAGCCTTTTGGATGTGTAGTTTTGTAGAAGACAGCTGATAACTAAGTGGAAAGAATAAAGAAGTAAAATCATGCTCTTTAATAGCCAGATACTGTAGGCAAAATCTAATTTAAATAAAATAATAAACAAGCATTTTAAAACAAATAATTACTGAGTCAGCTATTGTGACAACAAAAATAAAAACAACATGAGGCTTAAAAAAAGGAGACTGCTTTAGCTGAGGGTTATTTCTTGGTGTTTTCACATGCCTTGATGTTTTTTTTAAACACTGATTATATGATTGATTCCTCCCATCATTTCCTGTGGCAGTATAAGATCAGTGTAAAATCTTACTATACCATACCTTGATCAAATTGTGTCCTACAGAGTAGATGGTTGTTATTTTCCCTCTCTCTCCAGGAGCATGGACACCTGTGCCATACCCATGCCAAGCAATTAAATACGGATTGTGGATTGTAATCCAATATTTAACACGATCCCCAAAGGTCTGGAAGCAAAAGGTGGCATAGTCATTGAAGATATCAATTACTGATTCGTTTTTCCATCCCCCGTATTTTTCTTGCAGCATCAAGGGCAGGTCCCAGTGGTACAGCGTAACCACAGGGTCAATATTTCTGTAGAGCAGAGAGTCAATAAGGGTGTTATAATACTGGAGTCCTTTTGCATTGGGAGCTGCCACCACTCCAGTGGGAAAAAGCCTTGACCACGAAATTGAAAACTGGTAAAAAGTAACTCCCAAAAAATCCAGAGCAGACAGATCTTTGTCCATCAAGGTGTAACTGTCACTGGAGGCATCTGTGCTGTCAGCATCCCAGAACTCCGAGTGGACGAAGTGGTCCCAGATGGAGGAGCCTTTCCCGTCCTTCCTCCAGCTGCCTTCCACCTGGAAAGCCCCCGTCCCTACACCCCAGAGAAACTCTTCAGGGAACGTGTCATACAAAAACATCTGTGTTTCACTTACGGGACTGAAGTGGGGGTCCTTTTTCCACACAGATCTTCCCTCTCCAGCAAGCCCAGTAACTATCTTTATGAAAATTAACGTCCAAAGAGCAACAAGTCTTTCCAGATGTCGGCCACACATTATGCGTGTTTATAGCGCCAGTGTTAAAAGTCAGATTTCTTTCACTGACAGTGAAAAAAATCCATTCATTTGCTGGAGTCCCCGCTGTCCACACCGTCTTCATTTGCTACGAACTGCTGGAGTGTCTTATCAAAGCTTCACTAAAACCTTGTGATCGTAAAAGCCCTGTCAATGATTAGCCTGAACTGTGAGACCTAGAATGGGTCAGAGAACGGCGTAATTTTTAGGGTGGTGGCCTCTCTATGACCACTAAGATACCTACCTGGCTTCTTACTGCAGGAAAATAGGTTGCCTGAACAATATAAACGCTAGTAAGGAATTTACCATAATTTGAAGTTCAGTCATTCCGCTGGGAGAATATAGGTGATAGAGGGTGCTAAGAAGCTATCACATTCTTTATTCTTCATGTAGTTCTGTTTTGAGGAAGTGTGGCAGAAAAACAATTCAGACTACATCATCTCCAATTAAAAGGTGATTTGTCTTTCTGTATAATTGTATTTCTGGAAGGGCAGCATGTCATTCCTCAGTCCTGCCCTGCTCAAACATCCTACTTCTGAAAAATTTTCCCTGCACCCATGGGAAATTTTGTCGCAGAGAAAAGAGAGATACAAATCCCATTGATTACATAAAAACACAAAACAAGCAAAGCAAGTCAATATTTCTTTCAAATGCATCAAGCTGTTTTTCTGTTCTACAAAAAAGTGTGCTGTACAGCAGCAGTACAGAATTAAGAGGGGGCTGTTCCAGTCTTTAAGCAATTTCCCTGGATTTCTTACAGGAAAACAATTAGCATAGCTAATTAACCCTGAAAGATGCTATTTCAGTATTGATTAATGTAACCACCGTGGTATATACACAGCTGGGGCAACTGTTCTTACAGAACAGTTATACAACATAATTTCATGTTTTAACATATTTCAAAATACAGCAAAACGACACACGTTGAGATACAGTAAATTTACTAAATACAGACTGATGCCTGCCATTTTTCCTTTTCTTGAGGTATAGTAGTGTAAAGTACCACACTTAGATGACAGCTGCTGAAGAGATTCATGGAACACAATAACAACGTGAAGTTATTTCTTCACATGCAAGAAATAAAGGCACTGAAATCTGAACATGGGAACAACTTAGATGAAGCGTAGCACTCTGCTTGGACGAATTAGCCCTGCTGGCATGTAGGACATGAAAGTCCAGATGGACTGCCATACTACTGCCACTTCACTGCTCCTGCTACCTATGAGGACCTGTCTTCAGGCTGCCTGAGTGTCTTTGGCCAGTATTTCATAACACCATTTGGACATACCTTTAAATAACATTTAAGCTGATTAAAACAATGGAAGACAGAAGCCATTTTATGCATTTGTTTTTATGAAAAACAACAGAACATCTACCTAACGCATGTTTCCAGAATTTCTCTGTAGTGCCTTTACAAGAAGCATTTTCACCTCAGATGAAGAGGAAGCCTCCCACCAACAGATGGTGGATGCCCCAACCCCGGAAACATTACAAATCAGGTTGGATGGAGCTCTGAGCAACTTGATGTAGTTGAAGATGTCCCTGCTCAATGGACTAGATGTTTTTTAAAGGTCTCTCCCAACACAAACCATTCTATAATTCTGTCATCTTCTGCACTGCAGATATCTGCTGGAGGGGCAGATGTCTGCATCTAAAATGGTATCATCCATCTAAAATTAATCTGCCCAACATAACAAACCCCATGCTCCCTCAAGTACCTGGAGTAACTGATCCACACTTCTCAGTAAAGATTCTACCAAAGGCAGTTCAGGAAAGAGAGGTGTAGATATGAACTGAACCAAGTTGATCTGCAGTATATATTCATGTTCCTTTTTTATTCTATGAAATAGCAATTTGAAAGGGTAATTGTGATAGTTATTGCATGAACATAACCCCTCTATTTTAACATTTAAAAAGCTGTGATTTTATGTATCATACTTTATCAAAGAAAACCCAAATACAAGACATTAAAGATGTCTAAAGCAGTTGGTTACTGTGATGACTAGATGTGTGAGTTCAAAGCACCCACAGCAGCTCTCTACCACCACAGCTATGTATTGACAAGGTAATGATAACAGGTTTCTCCCCGCCAGCTACAGCAGAGTTAGTACCACTGGCATCTGACTGCAGACAATGTGTTACATCTGCCTGAGATGTGAAAGGTGCAGCACACTCCAGATGCTTGATCTGGACAAAGTTACTAACTGATCTGATCTTTCCTTACTGATATGACTGGCAGCATGCTGTATCAAATTCACTTTTCTTTCCTTGCCTCTGCCAAAGCAAGTGACTCAAATTATGAAACCAACTTTTCACTTGACCATCGATCCTTGCTTAAGCGGCTCAGCTTGAAAACCTGGGGTTTGATCTACAGAAATGCCAACACATTGGACGAAAGCAGTAGAGCTTTGAATTTCCACAAGGTTAGGCTGAGTATCTGAGTTAAGACATGTTAATTCGGCCTAGGTATGCAAATGGAGAGAGAGAAAAACCCTAAAGACTTTTTCATTCAGAAAAAGTGTGATGCTAACATTAATATCAGCTGCTCAGATCTGCTAGTGGTAGGTGCTCAAAAAAGGACAAGTTACGTAACTGTCCTCAACAGTGTGATGCAAATCAAATACTTATTATTTACCTCATACCTTTATCTTATACAGCAAAAACTGTTTGAGATGGGATCAAGTCTTTCTAAAGACACATAATTGTGATGGATACTATAGAAGGCCCAATGTAAATAGAAACTAGACCACAGATTGACAAAGAATTTTTGGAATTTTGGGTCTGCAACAAAATGCTGATTCCTTTCTCTACAACGTGACACAAATTTGATTTTCTTTACTAGAGACTTCAGTAAGCAAGATATTAAATTACTTGCTTAGTTATGAATACAGTGATGATATATGGAGAGTACTCTAGTTGCTTTTTAAAAAGCTGTACTTTTAGGGTAATATGCCTTTAAAACATGACCCCTGTTCAATTATAGACTCCCTAGAAGGGTTACTGCCTTCATTTTATCTTGCAAAGCACATCACAATACCATGAGTATTCATTTCTGTTTCCTGTGGCGGAGCAAGGTTTTCATAGCCATGCATATAGAAACGGAGGTATTCTCTGTCTCTCCCCATACCCAGGAGTGAATTATAGTCATTGCAGGTATTCAGTCTGATCTCTTCCTAAAGGGTTAAACTCTTACCTTCTAAGAAACATGCACATCTCACAAGCCCACAAGCAGATACTGCTCTGCTGGATGTTATTCTAGGTAGCTTTATCAACTACAAATAGAGATAACCACCTGCAATAATTCTTTTAGCATTATTTAAACAGTTTGTCCGGCTCTTAAAAACGTCAGCCATTTTAACTACTCTTTAGTTCTGGTATCAGGAATACGCACAGCTTTAAAAATTACATAATAGAATTAAATACGTAACTGCAAACATATCCCTGGAGGTGTTTTCCTAAAGAGATAGCGGCGTTGTTTGCACAGCCATTATGGTGGAGTGCGTATGGAAAACCTTGCAAAACATGCTGAAAAGCCCAGCCTGTGGTGTGGGTCTGCTTTTGCGTGCTTGCTATGTTGTGTGTTCACAAGCTATGCTAACGTCCAAAATGTTAAGTCCATTTGAGCATGTGCATTCATAAAAAGAACAACAGCAACTTCTATACAAACAGGGTCTTACGATTTCTTAAAGCGCAATTTAAAGAACTAAACAGGAATGGTAATGGGTATCATTAACTTTCATGTTTTCTCAGATTGGATAAAAAGATCTGGCTTTTATCTCTATGCAATTATCTCTGCTGGAGTTTGACCATGCTGCCAAATAGCCAGTCTCTTGTTCTTTGCAAAAATAAAAAATAAAATAAAAAAAAAAAGAGAAAGAAAATTAAGCCAATACTGAAAGTATAAAATGATAGCACTGGAAACTGCACTTTGAGACAGTTCAACTTGAGCTTGTGCTCTCCTGCCTTTTTTTTTTTTTTTTTTTTGAGTGGTTTTCTGAATAATTCATGCAATATTTTGAATGTCACAAATTCTGTTTGTCCCCTCCCTTCTTTTCCAAGACTAGCAATAACGTAAGATTTACTAGGTTGGCAGAATTTAAACATCAGTCAAGTAATTATCGAACTGTTTGGTTTTTCTTTTATTTTTGGTTTGCCCAAAAGAAACTGGTTGATTTCTTTTATTTTTGGTTTTTATTCCCTCACAGCGTTCAGCAAATAGAGTCCTGGTCAACCAGGGCCAAAAATGGAAAACACACAAGATTTTATTATAATAATCGGGGACTCTCCGCCAGGTCCAGCGGAGCGGGCGGGAACGGCCCTTGACGCCTGAAGGAGGGGAAGGGGAGGGGGTAGAGCACACGACACAAGGAACTACGAGGCCGCCGCCAACGGCCGCCCCCCAACGGCCGCCGCCCCGCCCGTCGCGGCTGTGACGCCAGCGCCGCGCGCCGGCCTGTCGGAGTTGGCGCGAAGGCGGGGTGGGCGGGTGGCATGGAAGAGTCCCGCTAAGCCAGATAAACCGCCGCCATGGTGAGCGCACCGCACTGCACCGCACCGTAACGCGATTCTTCCCCCGGGGGAAAGGAGGGGGGTGAGGGGAGGAAGCGTCCCGCAGCTCCACGGCCGTTGGGGCCCGGGCCCTGAGGGCGGCCGGGGCGGGAACGGCGTGAGAGAGGCGTTCCTCTCGCGCTTCCCGCCGCTCTGAGGGGCCGCCGAGGCCCGGCACCCCCGGCGTGCCAGGGAAATAAGCCCTCGGCCGAGGAAAGCGCCAGCGGTTGTGGCCTTGCCCCGAGGGGGAAGGGTCTGAGCCGCTCCGGCCGTCCTCCCGAGAACGGGCGGTGGATCAGGAATGAACCGGGGGCTTGTCCGGGCTGGCGGGGGACGGGACGGGTCGGGCGGGCCAACCTCTCTCTCTAAACGCAGCCTGACGAAGTTTTAACTCTGCCTTTGATTTCAAAAAGAACACACGGCGAGTGTGTTTCTGCTGCCGAATCGGCCAGTGTGCAATATTTGTAGAATATCAGTTTTAAGTGGGGAAGAAAAAAAACAAATCCCTCCAACTTAAAAGTTTGGAAGTAGGCACTTGATTGTAAATGACGAAGGATGGCAATCCTAAATAGGGTGTAAAAAGTTTGTAAATGTATATCCATACATGTTTGTGTGTGTGTGGGTGCTGCTCACTGCGGCAGCCATTATAAGGTGGTGTCCCCTCTTCCCCTCTGCCCAGGTAGAATTGCTTCTGCTCAGGTGGAGTCTCCGTGCAGATGTTTTACTGGCTTAACTACACGTGCCATTCAAAGCCAGTTAGGTGCAACTTTGGTTTTGGACTCTCCAACCTGGTTTATATCTTACACCTGATGCTCAGCGATGATGGTTAATACAGTTGAGTCTTTCACAGCACTGAGAAACCTGAGAAACTCTTAAACTGTGACATTTTCATAGTTTGTTGGGGGTGGCTGATGGCTTTGAATTGATGTATGAGGACAAGCCTGCCTCTCCTATTCCCTGCCACCACCTCTTCAGAAAACTGGCCTTACTGAAAGATTTGATTCCTCTGTAATCCACCTTCCTGGGACAAAGGCTTTCTCCCCCTATGTAGTGTCCTACTGAATGCCACACGTCTTGCAACATCTGGCAGTGTGATAGAAGGCAGGGAGACAGCCATCGTTTTGGGGAGAGGATGAGTTGGCTGAGCCCTTTTCAGTGCTGAAGAGGCTGAACAGCCATCACTGCTGCAGCTGCAGAGACAGAGGCGAAAATGCAGTCATGTTAGTAACCCTATAGCCTGGTTTGTGTGTGCAGTGACAGCACAACAGTGTTGGAATTCAGTACCATACCCTTGCAAACAGACAAATAGCCCCCCTTGGCTTGGTTCTGCAGCATTTTCTCAGCTGTACTAATCTGGTTGGTGTGTGTGGAGTTACACAATGAACTGATTTGTCTTAGAAAGGGTGTATTTTTTTACCCGGATCAGTGGCCTGACCCAGTTCCCAAGCAGAGAGAGAGCTATCCTGGTGCAACCAAGGGAATGGATGTCTGGGAGTAGGAGCTACTTGAGCTGCTGCTAGCTGAGAGAGTCACTCACACAGCCATAGCTGTACATCAGCTGGTCTGTACTTACAACTGGGATCCTGCTCAAAAAATACTGTATGTTACCTGCGCTTTAGTTACCATTATTAGTAAACATGAAATATAGTTATTTAGGCAGGTATATCTGGTTTCACTGAAGTGATTCTATAAATTTGATTTTATTTAGTGCAATTTTTCTGGATGTCAGAGCTGATGTTTGCACAAAACTTGCACTGAAGTAGGCAGACTGTAAATAAATGGGAATCTTTTGATGCAGGGGCAACACTTCAGAACACCTGAAATAAGGTGTATTACTTTGTATTGCAGTCATTGAGCTAGGTTGGTGGAATTCAGTTTTCTATCGCATACTGTAATTTGAGGTGCAAACTGAATTATATGATACTATTTTGGAAAATATTTGGCCTTACTGGACTCTAGTAAAAACGCTGGGCCTGTTATGGTTTGCTTGAGATGGTTCTATCATCAAAGTGATGGAGTAATTGATCTTTGGTTAGGATGCTTTTGAAACATAGGAAAAAATCAGTATGGAGTGTTTATGAATTTTATAACTGACTTTTTTGAGCTGGGTATTTATGAAGATCTTAAGAGTCACCCTGACAAACTTTTCAAGTCACCTGTTTTTGTACTGCCTAACAAATTGGTTTCAGTTTCTATTCCTGTTATTTCTCCTCAGAAAAATAGACAGATACAAGTCTTTCAAAAGAAAACTTGCAACCTGACATGATTAATTGCTATGGTCTACTATTACTGCATAAGATGGAGGAACTGAAGCAGTAGTCAAAGCTGTCAAGAACTAGCCATTACTGAGATTGTACAGTGACTAAGATAGCTCAGCAGGAAGCGGCACACCTCAGCACAGCTTTTTGGGCTGTTTGGATGCTATGCATCAATTACTCCCCTAATTTAGCGAGAGCGATGGGAAATTCTTACATAGTTCCACCTCTTGTAGAACTGCTCAAAGTTATGCATCACCCTGGGGAGTCACACTAGTACACCCTCGCCTCTTTAATTTTAGCCTTCTGGGCAAGGGCACCTCCTGGGATAGCCATCTCCAGGATAACCCAAGGCTGAAGACTCCTGTGTTTTTTTGGGGAATGTCCTGGAAGGAAATGTGCCAGTTACATTGGTACCTGCCTTTCCTCATTTGAATGAGCTCAGAGAAAAGCCGAGCGTGCACAGTTTTGCCACCTGGTGAACTCGTATACATGCATGGCATGATATTCCAATAAGGTGGTCAGTTAAGAGTATGTTAAATAGATAAGCCCAGAATGAAGGCAAGTGATCCTATCTGGGATAGGATCTTCCAAAAAGCAGAATAGGTGAAGGAGGATTTAGAATTCTGAAGAAGGTTGTACATACAACGTCTGTTTTCCTTTGTAGCTTAGGGCTGTGTTATTAAGTCACTCAGAAGTAGGTGGTCACTATGGGAAATTAAAATTTACTGCCCAAATACAAACTTTTATTCAGAAACCTCTAGGTGGCTTGTGTGCTTTGGCATTCACAGTATTTTCTGAAAAACTCAATACAGGCGTGTGACAATAAAAAGGAAGAAGCTGCCTTGAGGACTGAAGTGCAGTTTGTCAGGGAAATATAATCAGTTGTGTTAATGTAGGGAGGCAGTTTTAGAATATGTAGCTGCTGTATCAGCACGGTATTCTCAGAGTAAAAGTGTTTGTATGGATAGTGCTTTCTTAATAAATGGGTAGAAGATGCTGCTTTGAATAAAAATAAAAAAAATAAATTGTTTATTCACATTTGACCTGTTAATCTAATGAAATACTACCTGCATTAGAAAAGATAGTAGCAGTTGACTGTCAGCCATTTATTTTAGTTGTTTATGAAGTGATTTAGGGGAAAATAGCTTGTAGGTCTAACCCTGATTAGATACTATTTTTTTAAAGGTTTGAAGTTGCAGTTTAGGTCTTCTTTGTAGCATGTTAAACATGGCATTCCTTTTGTAAATTAAAAGTATTTATGAAGAGTTAACTTCATATCTCATGAGAATTGATGAGGCAGAAAATAATAATTTACATGTTATAATTTGGGTTTAGCAGTTCAGGAGCTGTGATATTAAAATAGTGGAAGAAGCTGGGGCAGACAGGTCAATTTATGTATTTTCTTTATTAAGTTTGTATTTCATAAACCAGGAGGTGATGGCATTTCCTTTTCTATATCCCTTAAAAACATAATCTAATATTATTGCAATCTAATGTTTACAGAGAAGCTCACTAATTAGCTAACAGTGCTTAGTTTAAATATTAGAATGTGGTGTTACTATTGATCTGAAATTAATTATTCTCCAAATATTTTAAGTCTAAAAGTAGCAACTATGAAAAATGAAAACAAAAGTTTAGTCACTTTATTCGCAGTGTTGTACTAAGCATGTAAATTATTTTACTACGTAAAAGATCTATTGAGACTTGAAATCAATTTTTCTGTTGCCTATGTTATCTTAAGCTAAAAAGAATTCAGTAATAATGATTGAGTGATTGGGTCCCCAAATCTACTTCAAGACTTTTTAAATAGATAATTTCTTCAAACCTGTAAGCTGCAGTTTGGCAGGCAACATTTCAGGGCTTATATAGTACTGCATTTATATTGTAGGAGTACATGTAAAATGGCAGTGTTGAGAATTGATGCCTTTAGGCGTGAATTCCATAGATGGAAATGTGTGAAGTCTCACTGAGGAAGAATGCTTCCCAGTCTGCCGTTGTCTGTTTGCTGAATCCATGTTATTATCTGCAGGTAACACATAAAGAGTCTAATTTTTTTCAGGCATCAACACGTCCAGTTCTATACAATTGTTTTAAGCTAAATATACTAAATAAATCTATACATGTCCCGTATTTTGTGTGTGCTTTCAAATTACATACTCCATTCATTTTAAGCCCTATAGGCTCTGATAATCTGTACCCAGACCGCCAGGGAACTGAGTGGTAGAAGAAAAGAAGCCTGAACACCTTTTCTTGTCCATCAGACTTTTAGGGAGATTTCGTAAGAATTTATTACTTAATTTGTAGTCCCCCATAACAATCAGAAAGAACCCTGGTGAAGCCTATCATGGGTAATAGCTGTCAGCTGTGTAGGAGCCACACCCTTCACCTGCTATATATTTGGGCCATATGAGGTGTTTTCTTTCTCTAAAATGGCTGCTGCTCCTGGAGGTAGTAATACCAAAAAGGTACATGTTTTTTCAATATCTTTTTAGTAAAACTGAAATACTAGTTTTTTCAACATGTTAGATTGGGATTTGTTGGTACAATAGTACTTTTTTAAAGCTGAAGCTTCAGCTGATGATTTTATATATTTAGAGAGCCTTTTATGGTTCTGCTGTGGTTAGATAATAAGGTTATGGAATAGACCGTTAGGAGCTCTTTGTATTAAGCTTTTTCTCTTTTTTAAAAATCTTAATCTGTCTCTGGCTGACTTCTTTTTAGTGAGACAAGAGTTATTTTCTAAGTTTATAAGAAGGTGGAGAGTGCAGCCTGTCCCAGTACTTGACTGATTTCTAGGTCTTGGTGCTTCTCTGTCTGTCTACATTGGACACTACTTTATAGCCAAGTTAATCATTTTAACTACGGAAATACTCTGGGCTAGGTTTGTGGTGATTAATTGGGTAAAAAAGAATTCTAATTGTACATCTGTCTTAAGTTGCTGTGTTTTATTGCTAGTGGAAGTTTGTTTTGAAGTGTGCATTGCTGAAAGTGTCCAACTAAGGGAGAAATAAACTTTTTTTTTATGATTTGAAGACAAGAGAAAGCCAGTGCAGTGTCTGAGCAGCTATGTTTATCTAGCTGGGCTTTGTTTTCTCAATTGTAAACTAAATCTGTAGAGCAACAAATATTGAAGCAGAGGAGCTCCTGAGAAAGTAATTTAAGCATATTGCTGTTTTGTAGTGTGAAACTTCTAATAGCTATCAATTTATACATCTGTTTTCCCTTTTACTAGGATATCCGGAAATTCTTTGGCGTTGTACCTCCTGGAAAGCGTCAAGAATGTGAGACTCTGAAAAAGAGTGAAAAAATTAAAAATGGTGAAGGACCCTCAAGTGGAAAGAAAAGGGGAAAGGAGGCAAAGGTTTGCTTTTCTTATTTGATGTACTTGTATCTCTGGCATTTTTTTTAAGTCATAGTCCTTCTTGTAAGATCAAAAAACAGGCTATGACTCAGTTGTTTTTATAGGCATGGGAGGAAACTACCACTTAATATCAACTTCTAGCAGCAAAATTGCGTCTATAGTGGGATCTAACCACTATAACTTCTACCTATACTCTCTGTCCTACAACCCAAATATTTTGAAAATTAGCAATCTGATACGTTTGAAGTTATTTTACCTACGGCTCACATTTCTTTTAAGTGGCTCTGCTTATTTAATTTTTAGTTTCATCAGGATGGAGGCTTATGCACAGTAGATGTAGATATATCATAAAGATGTCATGCTTTCAAATAAGGTAAAAGTCTGTGATGTGGGTGCCCTCTCACGAGGCTTTTTTAACCCAGTGTTTTTTAAACACCTGTGGGGGAATCATTAACGCTGCCTTTCTTGGATGTGATGACTTGTGTGAACCTGCTGCAAAGGCCAAATTCTGCAAAATGACAGGTTAAAATTAGATTGGGCTCTGGTCTTAGAGGACTTTTTATGTTAATCGTCTGAACTGATATAAATAATAAATAAAGAAAGGAGTGGCAAAAAGGGGTTTTAAAATCAATTAGAGGATGAAAAATTTCTAACCAGATGAAGTGTATAATGTGAAGCATCACAATGAATAAGTAATATGTTATTTAAAAATATATTTTGGCTGTATGATTTCATTATCTTAATGTGAAAATAAAGAACCGTTCTGTAGAACTAAAAGACACTGCGATTATCTTACATGATCTATTATTTTTACTTTTCAATTCTCCAATTACAGAATCACAGAATTACAGAATCTTAGTGGTTGGAAGGACCTTTGAGATTATCGAGTCCAACCACATTAAAAAAAAAAGCACACCCACCAAATAAACCCCACACCCACAACCCCCCACACAACACCCCACCACAAACCAATAATCTTGGGCACTAGAGCATGCCCTGAAGAGCCATGTCTACACATTTCTTAAATACCTCCAGGGATGGTGACTCCACCACCTCCCTGGGCAGGCTGTTCCAGTGCCTGACCACTCTTTCAGTAAAGTAATTTTTCCTAATATCTAATCTAAATATCCCTTGCCACAGCTTCATACCATTTCTTCTGGGAGAAGAGGCCAACTCCCGCCTCTCTACAGTTTCCTTTCAGGCAGTTGTAGAGGGCAGTGAGGTCTCCTCTCAGCCTCTTCTTCTCCAAACTAAACATGCCCAGTTCCCTCAGCCTCTCCTCATATGGCTTGTTCTCCAGACCCCTCACCAGCTTGGTGGCTCTCCTCTGGACACGCTCCAGCACTTCAATGTCTTTCCTGTGGTGAGGGACCCAAAACTGCCCACGGTACTCAAGGTGAGGCCTCACCAGTGCTGAGTACAGAGGCACAATGNNGGCAGCTTTCCAGCCACTCTGCCCCCAGCCTGTAGCATTGCCTGGTGTTGTTGTGACCGAAATGCAGGACCCAGCACTTGGCCTTATTAAACCTCATCCCATTGGCCTTGGCCCATTGATCGAGCCTGTCCAGATCCCTCTCTATAGCCTTCTGGCCCTCAAGCGGATCAACACTCCCACCTAGTTTGGTGTCATCTGCAAACGCATTCAATCCCCTTGTCTAGATCATCAATAAAGATATTAAACAAGACTGGCCCCAAAACTGAGCCCTGAGGGACACTGCTGGTGACCAGCTGCCAACCAGATTTTGCTCCATTAATCACAACTCACTGGGCACGGCCACCCAGCCAGTTTTTTTATCCAGTGGAGCGTACACTTGTCTATGCCATGATTCTCCAGTTTTTCCAGGAGAATGCCATGAGAATTACGTAGAGAATTTAGCAAGTTTCTGATTAGAATTGAATGTGGATTATGAAGCACGTGCAGTTATGTTTATCTAGAATTAACTTTTTTTTTTAAGCGTTTACAGCTGTGCATGACTACAAAACAAGCATAGTTGGTAGTTTGTTAGGCCCAGGAAACTTCGTAGTTGTGCAGCTTGTGATTTTTCTAAATATCTAAAACTTGGCAGTGTTTTCAAACGTAAAATTCCTTCAGACAGTTTAATACTTGGTGCTGCTAGATAGGACATGCTTGTTGACTCTCTTGGTGTAATCTGTTATGGTAATTGCACTGCTTAGAGTGAGAGGAGAAGCTGCAAGCAGCCAGGATGCTGAATAGGAAATCAGCCTTTAACTGTTGTGTATGCTTTTTTCCTGTTTCAGTTGGTTATATTTTACTCTGAAGTGTAAATTCTGGTGGTTACAGCAAAGCCATATCCGGAATAGAACCAAAAGTGAAAGTTGAATTCCATACAAGTAATTTATTGGCTCGTGTGACCTCTGTTTGTGGTGGGACCATGCAATTTCTTTTTTGTATTAAAGGTTGGAAGCGCTGAAAAATCTGTTCGATTTACTATAATTGGCATTAAACTTGAATATTTATTTGCAACATAATCATCTATGGTTTGCTTGGAGCATGTTTGGCTTTACTGCTCTAGTTTCTTCATTATTTCCTCTGCCCTGCACCTTTCCCCTCCCATGAGTTAACACAAGACTGTTCATAAATATAGTATTGGGAAATAAATAATTTCTGTTAGAATTTGTTGGAAACTTGTAAATTGTGTATTTATGATGTTATAATGTTTAACTGAGTAAAAGCTGGAAGGACCTGTTTACTGGTTGAACTAATGGACTGTTACTCTTAGGTGAATAATTCACCCAGTGAAGATGATTCCAAACAAAAGCGGACACACAAGAAAAAAAGAATAATCTACGATTCAGGTAGTGTTCACAGTTGTTTCTGAATGCTCCTTTGTGTCTTTTGCGTCAGCCTTCAGGGTCAATTATGTAAATGGCACATCTGAAAGGAAGCTATGCTTTGTTTTTTTAGTAAATGCAGTTAAAAACATTTTTCACAGTAATTGTTGCTGGATTTCTAAATATATTTGATAATAAGAGTGCAGTAATACACAGTGCAAAGTAACTTTTAGCAAGTTACTTTTAACAAAACCTCTGTTTAAAAAAACCAACAAAAGAACAAACACTCCTCCTACCCCCACCACCACCCCCAAATCAAAAGTTCAGATAGTAAATTCTATCAAAACTCTAGAGCTTTTTTTTCTTGTTATGAAGATATATGTAAGTTGTGGGGAGTTCTAGGTTTCCTGTTCTGTTAGGGATAAATAACATCCTACACTGAGTATGGGAGGTTGATCATATAGTATAATTTCTGCACATTGCATGAACATAATATAGGAGATTGATTTAAAAGGCTAACTTGTGTTTCCATATGTGGTAAAAAAATCCAGTAAATGCTCACCCCACTGTTTTAAATTTACAGTATGGAACACAGAATATTATTTAAAATCACTGCTATCACATTCTAAAAATATATTTTTTTAATATTAGGATACATGAAACCCCTTTTATAGCACTTATATCCTAAAAAAACCCTAAATCAAACAAAAAAAAGCAGTCCTCCCAACTAAAAAAAAAAAACAAACCTTGCCTGTTATGTTAAGTTAGTTCAATTTAAAAGCTTGAAATTTCTAGTTTAATCTGTCTGAGCTGTTACGTCATTTAATCCTTCTCTGATTGGATTCTGAATCTTGAATAGTTGTGAAACTGTAGAAGAGGTTTCGGGAGCTTCTACAATTTTTCAGCAGAGTCCTGCTGAAGAGTTCAGCTCGATTTTTTTAGGAGTAGTCTTCTTAACAATAGAAGACTGTTTGAACTGTAGGAGAAAAATGATCACACAGACATCTGTCAGAATAATGCTATTGCATAGAGAAAAATATGTTCTTCAGTTAAACTGTTCTATAAACAGTTCTTTAGCATTGAGGAACAGAAGCAGAAATATTTCTGCGTTAACAGGCAAGGTACCAAAGTAATATATAACTCAACTCTTAAAAGTCCTGATGCTGTCTGGAGATTTTGCAAATCCTAGCCCATTAGTAGTAGGACAGAAATAAAGAAAAGAGCTCTATTTTTTAATTTTTTTTCGGGGGGGGCGGATGGGTGCTCAAGTCAATTGACCACAGCCTTTTTTTTTTTTTTTTTTTTTTTTTAAATAATTACAATATTTATTAGTGTTTATCATGGTAAGGGGTTTGGAAGAGTAGTCCTCTGTTACCTTTGCTAATTGTCTCTGCTTCTTCAGTTTGTTGTGCTTAGTCATTTGGATGTTGGGATGCATAATCCACAGGGATGTAAGTTTGTCATATTGACAACTTTTGGGATATGGGTTGGTGAGGTGAGTGGTGGTCTACCAGTGTCCTGAAAAATCAAGAGTGCAACCTCAGCTATTTTAGCCTGTTGTTAGCTTTTGGAATAGGTCATGGAATACACCAGCATAATTTAATATAATGCCATACAAATCAGTTTGATCAGGCTAATGAATCTATGTTTAAAGCTTGGTGGTGGTGTTTTTTTGGGGTTGGGTTTTGTTTTTGTTTTTTTTTAGTAACCTGGTGTGGTACTCTGACAGTGGCATTTCTTTTTGGAAAGGTTTTTCTATATAGTCATAGCAGTTCTTGGAGTAAGTAACAAAATATTTCTTTTGTTATGTAAACAAAACCCACTATCTAGACTGAATTCTGACCAATTTTTCATTTAGTCATGTATATGCTGGAATAAATGACGGTTAGGCTGTTAGCTGATGGAGAAAAAGGAAGCTCTGACATTCCGTGTAATATCTTTTTCTCAGTCAAATATACGTGAACACTTGTTAACTGATATTATGTGATCTATTACTTAAAACCTGTGTGTATGTGGAGGAACTCTACATTTATATTGTGTTCAAAATACAGATTCAGAAGAGGAGGTGCAGCCAGTGAAAAAATCCAAGAAGCCATCCGAGAACAAAGCAGCTGCTTCAAAACTTGGTAAAGTTGTAAAGCGGGATCCTGTTGTCTATATTTCAGAGACAGGTAATGGAAGAAATATATTATTATATTTTCAGTTGTAGTGGGGTGGATTATGTTACAAATGGGATGGATTGCTTGACTGATACATTCTTAAATATGACCCTAAAACCTAATGTTGAGGAAGACAAATTATGTTCTTTTTAAACAAGCTGACCAAAAGCATTTCAGAAGTTTAACTTCAAGTATTGTTAAGTCAGGAGCAGGGTAAAAATGAGGTGATGTTGGGTAGTGGCTTAGTTTGATTTAAATAGGCATATAATTTCATATGCTAACACTTCCCTGCTTAAGAGTGTTCCATCCCTTCTAACGAGTAATTCTAAGTATTTTTAATACGGTTAAACTGCATACTAGCACACTTTGTGAAGTGGCTACTGATTACCATAAATAGGTTTGAAAACCTGGATTTTCATTTTACTTGATACATGACTTTCCACGTCTTTAATCTCTGCCTATATGCTGGTGACTGCAGAAGTTCTTGGGTTCTGTGTTTTACTTCCTTATCAACACAAGTTTTGTGAAGTTTTTTTGGAAAAACATTGTTTTCTATTAGGCTTCTAAGAAGAACTGGAATTGGAAAAAACAGTGGTAACAAACTTCATTATACCTTGTATAAACCATGCTACACTGTACTTCTCAGTCTTGGATTTTAGAATTCTAGAGCTATATTTGCTCTTGGATAAAGGAGTGAGTGTGATTAACCAGTCCTCATCATTTTTAGATCTCCTGTAGCATTCTGAAAGAACCATGATGGTGATTAGCTGCAAAGTTCTTAGCAGAGTTTTTGGTTAGATTTAGTTTCTTCTTTAGAAATTATGTTGTTAAATTAAAAACACACTCTTAATGCAAGCTGTAAGTACCATTCAACTGAACAGATAAGGGCAAATTCTGTCAGTTTAATTGAAGAGGTTTATGTGTTAATTCATTTTCACTGTTTGTGTGGGTGTTGTTCCTTAGTATGGCTTGCAGGGTGGCTTTTTGTGTGATTCTTGACCTTGGTGCTCTCAAGAGGAATTTGACTGTAAACTGGCAGGACGTGTTTGTCTACTGTTACGGAAGTTTCATTCTGCAGAATTATCATTAAACATGTTTCCTTTCCAGCTCTAAACCAAAAAATGTTACAGTGATTTTTCTGCAGCCCCCTCTGTCCCTTCCCCCATGTTCTGAATTCTGTCATGAAGCAGTTTTGTTTCCAATTACTTGCTTCATATTGTGCATTCTCCTATACTAAATTTGAGGTGTTATGGAAAAGTTTCAGTGGCATTAGCTGCTATTTTTTGATAAGTGAACACCAGTTTAAGTAGACTCAGTCTTATTTAAGAATCATGCCTCCTCACAGGTATGCTACCAGCAGAGAGGAAAATACTGTGGAAGTATCTGTGGAAGAGAAATTTGACAGAGCTTCTAGTATTTAGCTTAATATTTCAGCACTTCTTGAAGATGGACTTTAACACTTCTTTCTTGGCATCTGAGAATGGTTGGCTGAATGTGTATGCATGTGTTTTTCTTTTTTATGTGGAGTTAGGTGGGGTTTTTTTAAGTACATTTGAAATACGTGCTTGCAATTTCAGGGCTGCTTTTACTACTGGTTGTTGTTCTACTCTATCTTCACTAAGAGATCTGTTAGTGGTACTTAAGCAAAGATTAAGACTATATGTGGACAGATAGAATTTGTTTATTAAGATTCTGATGATAGGATGAATTTGATTCCTCACTGAATGGCATAGATTGGAAGCATCTTAAATTTGACTCAATTAATTTGATAAATTCGAAGCTTTTTGAATGGTCTACTGTTCAGAGCTGATAACATGACAAGAGATTTTGGTTGGAAAGCTAGGTTTGTTCTTTTCTGATTTGCTTTTCAAACATCAGGGTCTTTTTCTGCACTGGACCTATTGTTATTTCACATTGATTTGTTCTAATGCAGATAAACTTAGGAATTTTGATACTGGTTACCATGCTCTGATCACCTGTGTAACACAAGCTGTAGAATTGACTGAGAGCTGCAACACTAGGAGGACACATCTCGGTCACAAAGCTGTTTCTTACAGTTTGTGATGCATCTCTCTCTACTTCCCATCACTTAAAGTGAGAAAGATTTAGGCTTTTTGTCAGTTGTGCTGTGGTTAGATGTGCTCACAACATCTGGTCCAAGTTCAGCTGAGGCTGTAGCGATCAGCTCTGCTGTATTTGTCTCCTGAAATCAAGTTCTTCACTAGCAAGAGGACTTGCCTTGTATGGATTCTTAGAAACTGTGATAAAATTTACAGGCTTGAATCCAAATCTAGTTTGATAACATGTGTTTTTTAAGTGTTAGAATTCCAGGAGTTCTTCTGTGATCCCTCTGAGTTTTAGCATACATGTGTAGAAAAGTGGACAGAGTCCCAGGGTATAGCATTGTTTTGGTTAGGTCATCTCTGAACATAAACAATGCCTTCCTGTAATTAATCATGTATCTTTAAAACAAAGAAAGATTGTTTGCTGCAGGATGCAATTAGAAGTATGGCTCAGCTGGCTTTTTTCTATGCTCTCTTCCTCCTCAGGCTATTTTCAAGAGTCACAGTTTTTAAAAATGGATTGAGCTTATTTTACTTGGCCTGGATATTTGACCTGGTGTTTAGCTGTACTTTGTCACTTATTCAAATGAGTTCAATTTTCCAAAGTATCCTGAACAATGTATTTATCTTGTTTGTCTTTTTACTCAAAATGTTGTTTCCTTTGACAGTTCTGCCAGTAACTCTTTCATAATTAAAAATGGTCTTTAATAGCATTGATTCCCAGAGTAAATAGATGATCAGATTCCTAGGGAATAAACAGTACATATTTAGGTTCATTACGCAATTCAAGGTGGTGTAATCAAGTTTTTTGGCATAGGGATACCACGGGAGCACTGGTCAAGGTTATTGGTGAAATCCCTGAAAACCACAGCTCAAGGTTACTCTTATCTAAAGAGTTTTAAGTACACACATGGTTGACTTAATAGTCTACGACTAAAACAATGCCTTTATAACCTTGAGACTTAGTGCTTGAATTTTGTTTATATTTAATCTGTATAAACTGTTTCTTCAACTGTCAAGCTGAGTGTGTTTTAATGGTATTAATACAGCTATTGGCTTTTGATAAACATGTTTTACAAGAGTAGGAGTATAGAAATAGTAGGTAGAAGACATCCTAATGGAAGTTGTAGGCATTTGTCCTTTTCTTGCTTTTAGTGTTATGCAGCTGAAAAAATCAAGATGTTTGTTGGACTTGTTCAAAAGTCAGAGTCTCATTCCCAAGGGCTCTGTCTATGGCAATGGGTTTGAAAAGAGTCTTGGCATCAAGTAGTCAGTAGAAGCTTGGTAGCTAAATTGCCTCAACCTATTTTTCAATTTAATTTGAAATTTTCTTCCTGTTGTTTTCAGAATTTCTTTTCAGCTATTCTGTGTAACTGTGTGGCATATGGCTTTCTTGAAAAATGTTGGAGGAATTAACTTTTTGGTTTGTATAAGAGTGGATTGATGAGATTATTGTGCTTTTGTTTCTTATTAGCTTGTGAAGTTACCTTTTTTTTCTTTCCCAAAAAGGTTAAAATATAAAGCAAGAATAGTTACTCTTTGTGAATCTGCATGAAATACTTCACTTTTATTGAAGCAAATTTAATTTAAATAAATACTGATGGCCAAAGGTAAAGTGAAATAGTTATAGGTAGTAGCAAGCGGGAAAAGAGCCTTTTTTTGGTGATAGAACCTTGATTGGGCAAAAATCCAAATGTTTGTTGTACTTGTTAAAATAACACTTTGTTTGACTTTTGAATGAAGTATGGAACCTTGAGCTTTGTTTGTAGAAGATGACCTGTTATTATGATGTGTTGAACCTCATCTGGTTTCATCACAGGTAGATTATCTGCCAGGAATTGTGACTTTATTTTTCGTGAATACTTAGTCCTTCACATACATCATGCATGATATATGTGAACATAATCAAATTAGGCATATGTAGCAATTGCCTTCATCATTTGAATGTTGCAAATAAGTTTAAAATAAAAAAAAAACAAACCACATGTTCTAGTGGTGGGCTGAATTGTTTATAAAGCTAGAAAAAACAAAGTGGTAGAAACTGAGTAGGATTGTAGGTTACTGGAAGACTGTTCCTTGAGAGCTTAGAAGATAAGCCAAGAAGCATAGCCTGTGAATGTGTGTGCTGAATATAGACTCCTTTAATTTAGAGAATATTGGGGGTGTGGGGAAACAAACAAAAAAACACAGAAAAAAATCAGTTAAATGCTACTACTGGTGGCCAAAAAAAGTCCCTACATCCAAACAGTGGTTCGAATGAGCAGCAGATTGTTAGTGAATAATCATTTCTTACACTGAAACATTTCACAGGGGAATAAAAAATTGTCAGTGTTACTTCCTGGGCATACTAGCATTGTATATACTTATGGAAATTGCTATACTTACATGAAAATATGTGAAAGTGATAAATAGCACTCTATGCACCAGCTTTCCTCTAAAGTGTTCTATGAAAAGTCAGTTGAGACTTAAGTGGTGAGTGTTGTAAAAATGTGGTAAAGATATGACTCTATCTGCTGGCTTTGACCCCAAGTTGCCTCCCTGAATAGGGGAAAATGTGGAAACCAGAGGTGTGGATAAAGTAAAATGTAATTCTTAAAGAGGTGAGCTTTTTTCCTTTGCTCTGCAGAATCCAAGATAACAGCAATATTGAGAAATAAATGTGGTACCTCTGAATAAAAAGATCAATAGGATTCATTTATCAACAGACATGATTACTCAGGCTTACTTTGTCAGGCTGTATTTCAAACATGGCAGGACATGAAATAAATTCATTATAGTTTAATCTCTCTAACAATTGCTGTTAGATCTTAATAATGGGCACGTTGTTGCACTTATTTGTACAAGTCCATGGTCATCTTTTACTGCTTTCGGAGGTGTGTTAAAAGATGTCCTGGTGCAGCAGCTGACTGGCTGTGGTGCTGTGCCCTTCACTTGTTTGGACTGCAAAATGATTGTTCTAATTATCATTTGATTTTGAGGAAGCTTTCTAGAAAAATGACTTTCATATGTATTTCATGCTTGTCCCTTATTTAAAAAAATGGCTTCTGTGTGAAAGCTATTGAGTCTGTAGACTGTTTTCAATATTTTAAACACAAACTATTCTTTAATATGCTTAGAAAAAGAAATGTTTCTCTTCAAGTGGAAATGTTTTTGTGGTTTTTTTTAATTTGCTGTTGTTGTTTTTTTATTTTATTAGAACTGCCTGTGTTTGGTTGTTAGTCGTGTATTGATTTTAATGGGAAATGTAATGGCATAAAATACCACTTTCTATTATAAAACAGCTTTGGATGTGTAGCAGACTGGATGTCTGCTCTTAAATAGACAGCATTGGCAGCTCCATGTGCTGTTATTCTATGTTATAATTTAAGATGAAATGAATAATTTTGCCATTTAATTTGGATGCCGCAGTCGACATTTTTTAATCCCTTTATTCCCCTGGAAAGCAGCACAAAGTGAATTTTTTCCTTTCTGGGAGCTGAATGCAGGCGTTGTCTGGGATAAGTGCGGTGAATCTATTTTAGGCTAAGGAACTGAGAGGGTATCCTTAATCTGGTGTTAATCTGATTGCTTGACAGTTCTGTAGAGATACCTGTTCTTGTAAGCATTATGCTCTTCCATGACTGCAACAACCATTTTTATTGGGTTTTCTTTTCCTTTAATATTCCGGTTGAATTTTTGTATACGTCTAAGAGTGCAATGAAAATTGCAGTGATCTTCTTGCTATGAACTAGCAGTGTGGGCTTGTTTTTCTTTTATTACAGAAATACAGAGAAATATGCACGCATTTTAAGTACCTTAAGTGTTTACATTTTGCAGTTCTTGGAACTTAATTGTATGTCTTCAGTGTAGTGTGCCTAATCTTTGATGTTGTTCATCTGTGTTATTTTCCAATTGAGCCCTGACTATTTTTCTCACGCTGATACTTTGGCTCCTTGTGCCATCGATGTGGTGAAGCACAAGAGGAATGTTTTGCTGGGTGTTTATGTGCACATCAGAGCAAGGTGACATTAGTGTTCCCAACACCGTAGGTATTACAGGGAAGTAGAAACTGAGATCATTAAAGGAAAGCATTTTGAAAAGTACCGTGAAAATCGTAGTGTAGGGAACAGCCTTTTTCTTTTCAATCAATGTGTTTTCCTTTCCATCTCCAGCATCACTTGTGAATACAGCTGAAGATAGATTAATTTTTTAATACTTAGCCAGATTTCATTTTTTTTAGTCCTGGAAGTGCAAATGAATATTATTTCTCCTGTGCTGTGTGTCCTATATAAAGCAGCATATTTTTAAGGTAGAACCTAAGATTATGTAACACAGAGTAGTACTTAGAAAAAAATGTTTGGAGTAAAACTTTATAAAACTACTGACTCGTGCAGATTATTTCTATCTACAAAGTCGCTATGCCATTAAAAACCCCAACATATTGTTCTTTACTACATCAGTAATTCATATACTGATATTATAGGTATTTAAGTGGTATGCATGCAAGTGACTTGTTTGCAGATAGATTTTTATTTTTATTTTTCTTTGCCAGTTATGGTTGAGAGTTCACATTAATTTATTGTGTGGGGTTTTTTTTAATGGTATAGGCATTAGTTGGTGCACCTATAACATTATAACTTGCTTTGTAATTTTTCAGTAGCTAAAAATGTAAGATGTAGGGGATTATTTTTTTTCAGGTTTTTAATTATTTTCACAATGCATGTGAAAATGTATAGCAAGTTTTTGCACTTAAGTATATACAGTGTTTTCAGCAGATAAAAAATAGAATTCCAAAAGTTCTTGCCTTCACATTGTTTGCTGTAGAGCTTCTCCATTTACTTTTTTGTCAATGCTCTCACAGAGCACCTTTGCTTAGAAATACCATAAAGTTATTTTAATCATTCAGTATATTGAATTTGAATAATAAAATTGGATAGGTGAAGTTTCCTCGTTCCCACTTAGCTGTATGAACTTTCTGTGACTGTAATACTTAATTTTTATTTATTTATTTATAAAGAACTTGGGCAATCTGCTGAACTAGTTTAAAATGTGAAAGAGGACTTTTTTAAAACTTTGGTTTTTTGTTAGACTCATTTTGTTAGTTCATTTTGTCTGAAGCAGAACTCTGTGTCCTAAGTGGCTCAGTAACTTGAGCTGCAGCTGGAAAAAATGAACACTTTTATACTTGGTTGGATTTTTTTTCCTGTTCCCTAATTATTCCTTTGGCATTACTGAATATTCCTCTCATGTAGTGAACTTTAGGGAACTAAAGCAGACCGTGAAATTTCATTGTATGGTGAGGATTCAAATTTGCTATGACAGTAAAAGTAACCAGGTTGAGTGAATAAAACTCTCTAGAATAAACTGGAGTTAATGGACTGATGACTTCTAATTTCATGCCAAGGTAATACACACAACAGTTTCTATGCCAAGCGTGAGCATTTTATTTGGAAGGAGTTACTGTAACTGATGGCTTTGCAAATGAAGATTGTTTACTTCAGTTTAAATCAGTTAAATTAAGCATTCTTATGTATCTTAATGCTCTGAAAACTTTTTTCTAACGGTATTTTTAAAAAATAAATATACATGTTTGACTAAAAATTCTGTTTGGTATGTACTGGACAAAAGGATATCAAAGGGCACTGAAGTGTGTAATTACAATTAGACACAGTGGTTATTGCATTGTGGTCTTGGATCCCAGAGACTTTTTCCCTCAAAGTGGGAAAATGTGTCTGAGGCAAGTTCTTAAAATTATCTTTGATAACAAATTTTTCCAAATTTACATTTGGGAAATCCAAATGTAAATTTTATTTCAGGGGAGTAAAGCTGGAAAGGTTCTGATAAGCTTTATATTTTTATAACAGCATGGAACATTGACATGTTGATGTATGCAAAGTGCTAACAGTTGTGGTTTAAAGTGCATGTTTGTAGTACATCTAAAATCAATTAGCTTGCTGAGAAATGACTTTTAAAAATCTAAATGACTGTACAGACCAGTTTTTAAATGCAAAGGAAGATAGGAAAAAAAATGCACTTTGCTAGTCACACAGCAGCTGTTCTTTTTGGAGAGTTGGAGGGTTGAGTTTGAATAGACTTGCTGGTATTTTTGAGAAGTAGTTGTTTTCTTAAAGGTAATCTTCTTAAAGATTTACTTTAAGCAAAAAGTGAATACAAAACTCAGTCCTACCAACTGAGTGTTGGGGCTGTTGAGTATTGACCAATGCATATTTAAAATAATCAAAATTCAATACAGTGAGTTCTTTTCATACGTTATTTTCTCCACCCTCAACTTCAGCTTGGACAGTAATACTTGCTGCTCTGGACTGTGAGTTCGTTAGGGCAGGAGCTGTTTTAAGTGCTTGTACAGATGAGGTACCATTGAAACTGAAGAATATTGAGAATTTTGTCATTTTATACAAGTAATGTAGATTTAATGCCTTTTGGGCAGGATATAATCATGTAGTCCCATATAGGAATCCTTATGGAGTAGTAATTGATTTTGACATACACTTATCATAACAAATATGAGTTACTTGTGACCTGTAGGTTCCCTGCCTATATTTGGAATTGTTTTTATAACATCATAGTAAGAGCTTACCTCTGCCTTAAATATTTTGTATTCTAAATAGAATAGGAACCAGGGAATTATGCTTTATACTGTTGAGGAACTCAGCAGTTTAGAAATAATAAATGAAGATGAATAAAATAATGTTGTTCTGAAGGCTATCTGAGGATCTGTCCTGTGCTGCTTGTTGCCATTGTCCCTTCCTGCAATAATTTTGGTAGAGCCTGGTTAGGAAACAACCGCGGATGTTGCTCAGTGATCTGTAGGTGAAAGCCTATTGAGAAAGGGTGAGGGTAGGAAAGAGGAAGAGGAATGACAAACGGTTACAGGTAGGACACAGGCGTCAGTTTATTAACCTAATTGCGCTACTGCTAGAACAGTATAAAAAATGAAAGCCAGATGTGCTTTAATGTCATCAAATAATTCTTAAAGCCTGCAGGATTTAACAGTTGTTCTTGGTTGCTAGGGAGGTTTGGCCTTGTACACTGCCTGGCATGATAACTCCCTGCTTCATGTGTAATGTTTGCATCCAAAATAATTAAAAGCAATCGCCTGGTTATCATGCCTGCCTGTTCCATTAATCTCTTGATTGGCTTTCTCTTTGTCACATCTACTTAATTTCCAGAAAACTCGACTAGAGTACACAGTCCTGTCTTGTTTCTAATTCAGAGCTAATCCTGAAAAAAATCTGATGTGTATGCTCTGGGCATTTTTTTTTGGTATAGCACAGAAAAAAATGTGATGTAAACAGGAAATACTGTTGTTGCAGTAGTCTTTTTTCCACTATACAAAGATTTAGCAATATACAAATATTCTATTTGATGATAAAATGGGTTCCTGGTTTATACTTTGTGAAGTCTCTGCCCCCATGTAAGGGGGCAATTGCTGTAAGAATGCAATTATTCTACAATTTATAAGCTAAAATCCTGAATTTTTCCCTTCCCTCCCCCCTTTCCCTCCAAATTATTGGCTGGCTTGTATGAATGAGAACATCTCTCTCCTTTTACAGGTCATGTGTTGAGAAACAGTGACTTGAATAGTCCAGCAGCAGTACTAGGACTCTTGATATTTTCACATGTGTAAACAAAGTCACCTTCGAGCTTGTAAGGAAGCTGCTGAACTTTGCTGTTCAATTCTGTACCAGTAGGCAGGGTTTGCTTCAAGGAAGAAGCCTTAACATTTTACAGAAAAAGTGGATATTTATAATTGAAATAAGGGGAGTTTCCAGAGATCTGGAAAATTTGTGCTGCACTTATGAATTTTCTGAACCTGGGATGAAACTGTAGCCTGAGTATTTGTCCTCTAAAGCATCTTTTGAAACCCACTAAATAGAGTCCAGGTGGTTTTGTTTCCTAATGACCACATTCATGTTCTCATTCTGTCTTTTCTTTATTTACTTCTGTAGAAAACTGTTCATAAGTGCTGTGAGTCTCTTGTTCTCCTTCAGCTACCACTTGCAGTCAATAAATGCTTCTAATCTTGTCGTTTCTAGGAAGGACATAATTAAAGGAAAGCTCTAATTACTGCTAATGCTTAGTACTGGTATCATAAATGACTCAAATCCACATCCTTTTTAATTAAAACCTAATTATATTTACTCTGCTTTCTTCTACTTGAGAGAAAGCAATATCCTGTTGTTTCTTTGTTATTTAAATAGTTATGAGTGAATAATTTAAAAAAATCAATATTGCATGTAGATCTTCTGATAACAATAGTTATGAGTAAAGATTCTTTTCAAGCATGGACCAGTCCTTAGCTTAAGAAAAGCTGGGAGCAGGGAGGACAGAACAGGATGTGTATCTTCTTTTCAAGGCACATAAATGTATTTGCATCTTGCAATTCATTTCTAGCAATAGGTACGCTTTATTCCTGCAAATGTATTTTCTTGTTAAACTGAAAAATTTAAAAGAAGCAAAAATATTTCTGAAATTAAGTTTGAGATAAGCCGTCTCCTGTTCAGACCTCAAGCTACTGTAAATTAGGAGCTAGTGTCCAAATCTCCCAGATATGTAATAATTCATTAAATTGAGCTAAATGGCAGTAAGAGGTTCTCTGCTGCCTGGGGAAAGTAAATTGTGTTGAGAATAGTAAAACTTTTAGCTTCGTGGTAAAATCCGCTGCTGTCAACTGGGACCTGGGCTTGAATTTTCTCTTCCATATATTGCTTTGTGAATTGAATTGGCAAAAATGCTACTTTTAGATAAATTTTTATCTTAAGCATTCTTGATTTAACTGCTGAACCAATTTCCTCCCTTACAGATGTAGCTTTGTTTTATTTCTCTTTCTCTCTGAGCTTTCCCTCCCAGGAATAGTCAGGATCCCCCTTTGTACTTTTTATTTTCTTCCTAGTAGATGTTCAGTAGCATCAAGTTCTAGCTCATGCCAAAGTGCTCTTGTTACTACAACCTATTGAGAAAAGGAGAAACAAAAAACGTTTCCCTCTGTATCTGCCTAGTATATAACAAAAATTATACATGACAGACATGGCATCATCTAAATTTGGGGAAGTGATTAAGAAAACACATTTTTGTATTAAAAGAAATATGGGAACTTAAGTCAGCGAGGACTGGAAAATGAACATACTCTTGTGATAATACTGTAAATTTAAGTTCTGTTATAAAACAGAAATTTGAGTTCCTGCATTTATGATACATTGAAGGGGGTGTCTGAAACATCTTTGTTTTCAAAAGAATGAAACCAGGCTTCGGTTAGTGGCATGCAAATGAGACAGCCTCTGGTTTTCTTCCTCTCAAGTCTTTGCGCTTTATTTTTTCTGTGTCTAATGTTCATTTTGGGGATTTTTTTGAAGTTTGCTTCTTAGCCCTTGCACGCTTTGAGGTTTTCAGAAGAAAGTACTTCTGTCGCTGATCAAGAAGTTTGCACAGTGATGTTTGTCTTCTGTGCTGTCAAATGAATCCTTTGGCAATGGTATCGGTAGGGTTTTATATGCTTCAGTGATAGGCTTTCATTTGTATAACTGTCACTAAGACTTTATGACATGACACAATACCCTTTGAAGTCCTTGGTAAACTTTTTTTGTTGATTGATTGACCAGGTGAAGAGTTAGGGTCCAGATCAAATAAATGGCCATCAAACCCTTTTCCTCTCTTTCATTGCTGGGAAGACCATGTCCTGGCTATTATAGAAGACTCCTAAAAGGAAAAACTGAGGTTTTGTTCAGTGGTCTGTGGGCTAGTTCCTAATGAGATTGTGTATGCCATTTTCCTTTCTCCTTTTAAATTGAAAAATCTCTTTTGCATGCTGCCCTCCTGTCTGATTTCTGTGTTCTGTGAAATGGCTGCATTTCTTTGAGGTGGTTTTGATTGTACTGTGTGTTTAAGTGCAGAAATATAGAGGATGTAGAATAGACAGAGAATCTCTAACTAAGAGTGAAAAAGTAAAAAACATGGTGTTAAAGTGTTTCTGCTGAAGCACTCATAAGCTATGATCAGCACTTTACAAATCACTGGTAAGCTTATTCAAGAAGCTTTTTCTAAATACAATGTTCTAATATTCCTTGGTTTGTTGTGTAATAGTGAGAGATCTTAAGAATATACAAGTCTATAAAGCCTATATTAGCTCTTCTGTTAATGAATACTATAAATTAATAAAATAAGTGTAGCTTTGTACTTCATATTTTATATGAAGGAAGGGTTGTGCTCTTCAATTAGATGTTGCATAAATTAAGGAGAGGTTTCAAATCTCAGTGACCTAGATACTCTGTGAGAAGGGAAGGTGTTCTTTGCAAACTTCTGTAAACGAGAGGTAACATATAAACACAGGTAACAAATGTTCTGTGTCTCAGTGCTCAATCTATCCAGACTCGAGCTATGCTATTAAAGATGCTAACTATGAAGTGTTATGCAACTCAGCCTTTTTTCTTTTTTCCAAATAATTTCTAAACACCTGTAATGTTTTCTTAGATTCTGAGTTGATGTAATCTGCTAAAGCAACTCTGTTGACAGTTATAAGACCTTAAGTTCCATGTAGCAGAAGTAATAGAATACTTTTCATGTTTAGATGAAGAAGATGACTTTGTCAATAAAAGAATTTCCCTGAAACCGAAGGAGAATGGCACATCAGCGATGGGTTGTCCGGGAACAACTACAGTGAAAAAGGAAGATGTAAAACCACGGCCTAAAAGCAAGCCATTATCTCCAGTGAAACAGACTCCCACCTCGGCGCTTGATTACTTTGGGACAAGCAGTGTCCAACGATCAGAAAAGAAACTGGTAGCAAGTAAAAGGAAAGAGGTGAGTACTGATGGTGTTCCTTTAGGCTGCTCACAAGGCTGACAGCAGATCAAAATGGCTGGTTCAATGACTGCAAGGAGGTACTTAATGCTTGTCCTGCTTAGTGTTACTTTTTAATGCTCACATGAGTATAAGTTCGATTCTAATGATATGTGCAGGCATGTCAAGTCCTTAAATGCAAATTTAAAATAACATTTCCATGTTTGAGAAGATAGCACAAAGTTGAAAGTAGTATTTTCTCTATTGCTGCTCCTTAAGTGACTTCATAATTTTAAGTAGTTTTCTGAGATGAGTGGGTGGGATATAAACCCCCAGTTTATAGCTGGGGGTGGAGGGCAGGTGGGAGAGGAAGGAGGTTGTTTTCCCAAGCTTTATGGCATGTGCATGAATGGAATAACAAAGCACCAAATAAAGCATGGAGGAAATTAAAAATTAATAATTGTTTTCTTTTTCAAGATGGCTAACTGTGGTAGGTTCGGAGATGTTCAGCATTGTTTGAAGAAATTAGATATTTATGTTATAGCATGGTTTTCTTTTGAATAATAAAACCTTTTGAAAACGGCCTCGTTTAATAGTGTTTAGGTTGGAGAGCTAG
This sequence comes from Scolopax mira, assembly GCA_004320125.1. Taxonomy (NCBI): domain Eukaryota; kingdom Metazoa; phylum Chordata; class Aves; order Charadriiformes; family Scolopacidae; genus Scolopax; species Scolopax mira. The sequence goes on along the minus strand of BJBW01002243.1, from coordinate 24,918 downwards.
GAATAAAATACTGTGTGTCTCATTCCCAGTCCTTTTCTAGAAGTATACAACATGAATCTGTACAGATTAAATTATAATAATCTACATAATATTGGGGAAACTGAACTGTTGGTCTTTTTATCTTAAATATAGCCTTCACAAAGCAGAGACAGCACATTAGATGATGAGGCCATTGCTAGGCAACTGCAGCTTGAAGAAGATTCAGAGGTAAAAGCTCTTTAAATTTGTTGCTCTATGTCAAGAGCAGTTTGTTTAACTTAATTTCTTAGAGACTTTTTAAGATGGATTTTCTATGTGTGCTATACATAAGTGTAATAAAATTAATCTGTATGCTTAACTTTTGCACATATGTGCCAACGCAGCCACACAGTTATTTTTATGGTCATTATTTCAGTTATGTAAATAGAACAGCTCACTTAATCTATTTTACGTCTGTTCAGATTTTCTCTACCGTGCAGAGTTGATGTGTCTTCAATAATACAGCTTTTCATACGGCACTCACTTTCTGCTTCCTCATGGTTTTAGTTGTGGGGGGTTTTTGGTTTTGTCTTTTAACTCTCATTTCCTGGGCTGAAAAACTAAAAGCAGTCCCTGATTGTTTTGCTTGTCATCTGAGTTTTCATATAGTTGAGAAAAACGTGAGTGACCCTTCTTGTGTGTCTTTAAACTTTCCTGTTTGAATCAGTCCTAATATTGAGGGAAAGGTACACTTGTCATACGTATTTACTGCTTTTGGGAAACTCAGTTCATTTACTATATACTGGTAATATTGAGCATTCTTTGAAATAAGCATTTTGTACATTTAAAACTTATCTCATTCTTGACCAATCACATCAAAGGTGTAATGAATCTGTCTTTAATTTATTAATCTGTTTACTCTTCAGTCTGTTAGAAAGTTAAACAACCTGTCAGGAAAAACAGTGTTATCTTTCATTTGAACTGATTGGCATTTCTTTCATATGATACATTGCTAGCAGTAAAGGAGAACAGAACGTTCATTATTGAGGCATCATAATACTTAACAGGCATTGTTCCTACTTATGTTTTGGGACTGCTTTTGGAAGTTTTCTGAAGCCAACAGGTTGCATCTTAGTACAAGCTGGTTGTTGTGAGATCTTGCCTTCAGATTTTGATTTTTTAGTAAATGGAACGGATACGCAACAGTAGAAAATATGAAGGAACAGAAAATCTTTTTGAAAACAGATCATGCAGGCTTAATGTTTCTAGTGCAACAAATCCAAACTCTACTTTTCTTGCTAGGTTTCAGTCTCTCTTTTTAGGGGAAACAAGTAATTCTTCAGGGCCACTTCCAGAAATTCATCTGCCTCTGGTAGGATGTGCTTTTTCCAGCTGTCTTGTTTTGGATAAACTTCTTGTCTTGAGTTTTAAAAAAATTATAGTAGAATTAAAACTTGTCTGACATGACCCTAAAAATCTTTTTCTTTCATTGTTGGTTTCTTCTTTTTTCCTTTTAGCTGGAGAGACAGCTGCATGAAGATGAAGAATTTGCTAAAACTTTGGCTATGTTGGATGAAACACCACAGAAGAAAAAGGTTGAGTTTTAGAAATTGTTGGACATGTTCTTACTTCAATGCTTAACCCTTGTTTTGAGACTTCCATAAAAATATGTTCAAAACAGCAAGAGAGTGTTTGCATAAAAAAATAACACACTTTTCGTACTTCCCTGCTGGATTTTCCTCACTCAGTAATTAAGTGCCGTTCCTAGTCGGCCAGCAGACGACATGGTATCTTTGTGCTATCCATTTCTGTTGAAACGGGACTTTCTAGCTCTTACTGAGCAAAGTGTGTCACTGAAGACTTGGCTTTCAATCAGCTGTAGCTCTGGTCAGGAGCACCAGATCAAGAGAGTCCTCTCTGCTCTGAGAGAAGGGACAAGCAGGGATCTTGAGACCCTAGGAGGGGGAGTGTTCCCAGTTCTCATAGTGTGTGATGTAAGGCACAGTGAAATATTTTCTGGGTTGTACATCAAGCCTCATAGAATTTAGGATTGCTAATTTGTACATATTAGTACTTCTACACTAATCAGTAAACTGATTGTTATCAGAATTTACTGTAACCTGGATGTCTGTCTGGCCTATATGTGCATTGCTGAGTGCAGAACTTGCTCACCTGCCTTTGATGGAGACTATGTTCTGATTTGTGGTGGAGATGAGCTTTGTTAGGTGTTGTTCAGCCTGTTGTACTTAACAATAGGGAGACTCGGGGATCTGGTCTTAATGGTAGCTCAGGCCGTGCATCTCTGACTTGGGCATTGTTTGTTTCTTTAGGCTCGGAAAGATTCGGGAGGAGAACAAACAGTATTGAGCACCAAGAGCAGTCCTAACGTGACAGAAAGACATAAGCAGTCTGAAAGAGGTAGGACATGGAATACAGAAGACATTTCACCAATTTCTAATGTGAATGAGATCCGTTCTTATGTATGTGCTCTTTTTCCTCTGCCTGCTTTCAAGGGAAAGCAACAAATTCGACAGGTGAAGTGACGAATTACACCGGAAAGCACCAAACTAAATCTGAACGCTCCAAAGGGTCCCCTTCATTCCCACAATCTGATGGTAAAACAGCAAGAGAGTTGACAGATAAGACATTGCCTTTGAAACCTAGTGCTAAGCTCGTGTCTCTGAAACAAAAAGAAGAAGTTGCTGAAAAGGAAAGAGGTGCTCGAAGTGTAGAATCAAAAGAAAAAATTGCTTCAGGGAAAGAAGAGAAGACAACACCAAAGAAGGAGAAAATTTCTCCCAAGAAGAGTGAGGTAGGAGCTGTCAAAATGAATTTTGTTGGCTTGGTGGAGTCTGCAGGAAAACAGTTTCTATTTATTATTGTTTATGTGTCACTGTTGCAACTGGGTGCTTTTAATCTTTTTAAGACTTTTGAATTCTGTTCAGGCTTTAACTTCTTAGCAATTGTAAAAATATAGGAAAATAATTATCTGGGAAAATGTAAACTAAATGCATGAAGGAACCAAGAATTCTTTGATGCTCCTTAAGGTATGCATCTACACTGCAAAATCAGTTCCGTGGGTTTTTTGTGTTTAACGTCCTGCATTCTGCATTTCTTCAGGAAATTCTGACACTTATTAGTAGGCAAAAGGTTACTGTTTGTGTGAGCGTGGTGACCTTGTGGATCTGTACTGCTATTAGAATGACAAATAGGGTTTGGGTTTTTTTTCCCTTCTCCCTCCCAAGTATCCTGATTCTGAAGTACATTCCTTATGGTAGGAATAGAATATAGTTTTCTTTTAACTGTCTGATATCAGTAACTGCAACTATTGAACACGTTAGTTACTGGCACCCTCAAACTATACTACTTAATCCTAAAGTACAAAATACCCAATTTTGACACTTAAATGACAGTTGTAATTGTGAGGGAGAGCCTGCAGCTTTTGGGTGGGGGGTTAATCTTTAATAAGTAAAAAATTATTTAAAAGCTTAAATGTTTCTTAAATGTAGAAATAGTATAAATTAGACTTTATGTAAATATAGATCTTGTCTATACCTGATCATAATTCTGAAATAGGATGTGAATTTAAAGCAACAATTTATGAATTAAATGAGCATGTACATGCGGAATACAGATGATTCAACAGAAACTTGACAATAAACGATGGTACTTTTTTTTTTAAACTCAGGTGAGTTTTGGAAATCTTTTTAAAAAGAATAAAAAGCCTCCAAACCTCTCAAAACACAAGCACCAAAACCAGAACAAGCTTTGGTATTGTATGTTAATAGATTAAAAACAAATTAGAACTTACTTTCCCTTTGAATATCTTAAACTGTGATGCTTGAGTTTATTTTTGTTGTTTTTTTTCTATATGTAGTATGTGTATTAATATTTTTTTTCACCCTCCTTCCCAAGTCTGTAAGTCCTGAAGACTCCGAAAAGAAGCGGAGCAATTACCAAGCCTACCGAAGCTTCCTGAATCGTGAGGGTCCCAAAGCTCTGGGTTCCAAAGAGATACCTCAGGTAAGTCTGGCTACAGCAGAGCTCTGTGTGCAGGGGTGGAGTGTGTCATAGACTAACTGTTGAAACTGACCTAGCAAGAATCAATTACGTTATTTTAAAACCTGTATTTTTTTTCAGATGAGAAATATGTATTGGAGAAAGCTAAATTGTAATGCAAAACAGTGACTAAATGTAAGGAAATATACTAAGAAGTTAAATTCAGTACTTGTCTTTTGAAGTCATGATGATGAAAAATAGTTACTAGTCTTAAAGTCGAAGGTTGCTGTCTGTCCTTTGACTGACATGTTGTGCTTGAAGCAAGGTGTCACGAGTGTCATCAGTGTCACGTGACCAATGTGTGAAGTTTTGTTGGTATCTGGTCACTTTAAAGGCCTTTGAACCCTTAGAGCTACTGCCTATCTAGGTAATGTAGCCTTATTTTGGAAGTTTCATAGGGCACTTGGCATGGTAGGGGCTTAAAAAATTTATGGTGAAGAGGTACTTTGTAGAATTGCATCAGGTAATGACATTTTCTGCAATGCTCTGGTTCTTAGGGAGCTGAAAACTGCTTGGAAGGCCTGACGTTCGTAATCACGGGCGTTCTGGAGTGTATTGAAAGAGATGAGGCCAAGTCTCTGATTGAACGGTACGGAGGAAAAGTAACTGGCAATGTCAGCAAGAAGACAAACTATCTGGTTATGGGGCGAGACTGCGGCCAATCTAAATGTGAAAAGGTGAGTGTTCCTGTGCCTGAGCCAAGTAGAAGCAGAACTGTGAACTGTTTTACCCAACTGTATTGGTTTTCAGTTTCTCTGACAAAAGGACTACAGCTAAAGTGCATGTTGAAAGGGAAAAGTTTCCTGATGTTTTAGGGCTTTGTTTTGCTTTTATTTATTTATATATATGCACACATATGTAAAAGAAAAAAAAAACCACCTTGTTTTTATTGTGTTCCTAAGCATGGTCCTTGCTGGAAAACACTTGAAGTCAATTGTGTAATTCCTTCCTCTACTTGGCCTGACTTTTAATTCTTTCTTTGACTCTAGGCATCAGCTTTAGGGACGAAAGTTATTGATGAGGATGGCCTCTTTGATCTTATTCGAACTATGCCAGGCAAAAAGTCCAAATATGAGCTGGTGGCTGAAACAGAGGTTTGTTTATTATAAACCATGGAGTTCTTTTTGGGTTTTTTGTTTGTTTGTTTAGTTTGGGTTTAATTGAAAGGAGTATTGGCCTTCTGTTCCACTAACAGTAACCAATTGAGGGTTTGACCTTCTAGGTTAAAAGTATTGAATATGAAAATGTTTTATTTGTATTTAAGACTTCTGCTTGGGAGCCATAGGGGTTTTTGCCATTCTCCATTTTTACATTCTGACATTACTTTGTGTTTCAGTTATCTTGAAGGTTTTATATCAATACATAAGCTTTATTACTTTCTTAAGCACTCCTGTATATGTGTTCAAAGACAGCAGGCTTGTTTAACGCACAGTTTTTTTGACATTTCCCTTTAACTTTCTTACCTTTGTTTTCCTAAGGCAAAGAAAGCAGAGCCAAGGCCTAAAAAGACACCCCAGAAAGCTGAAGCTGGAAAAAGGAATTTTAGCCCTATGAAAAGGGAAGCTGATAATAAAAAAAATAAGTCTACTCCTGAAAAAGGAGATGCCATAAGATCTGTTAAGAAAGGAAGCCCCGCTGTCCGAAAGCTGATGGACTTCAAACGGGAAACTGTAGAGAGTGAAGAAGCCCCCAAACCTAAGGAGAACTTGATTTCTGAGGTGGATGAAGATGGAAAGGAGAAGTTGCTGTGGGTAGATAAATACAAGCCTGTATCTCTTAAGGCAATAATTGGACAACAGGGTGAGCAAAGCTGTGCCAATAAACTGCTCCGATGGCTCCGAAATTGGCACAAGAATTCCTCTGAAGATGGACAAGGTGACCAGTGCCATTAACTTCTCTGTGTTTTTTCATGCCAGTCACCCTGCTTTGTCCCCTGGGCCGATAAGGCCTCTGAGGTGGCAGGGCAGCTCTAGAGCAGGAATGAGGCTGCACCCAGATGCATTTTTTGTGGCAGCAGTTGAGCCTGAGTGTGGGGGGTGTTGTGGGGATTTTTTGTTTGTGTGGGGTTTGTCTGTTGGTTTGTTGCTTGGTGGTTTTTTTTTAAGCAGTTGTTAATTTACCACTCCCTCTCCCTCCTGACCCAGGAAAGCAAACTGTTAAGATACTTTTTTTTTAAAAAAAAAAATCTTGTGGTATCCTCTTAAATGTGATATTTTCTACCACCACCACACACCCCCCCAAAAAGAAACCAAAATAACTTACCCGTAACGTGTATAAAATTTACCTCATATCCAGGCTAGTGAATTCTTTCTTGCCAAGAGGAATGCTGGCCAGTGCTACCCTGTCTGTAGGCACAGTGAAAATACAGGATGGCATTATGCATGGGGAAGAGATGAATCACTAAGGGCCTGGTTCTGTCTGACAGGCAGCCTGTGTCATGTGTAGAGTGTCACCCTCTAGACAGGTTTTTTTAATCTGTGGTTAAAATAGCATTTAAGCTTCACTGCTATTGGAGTGGGTTTTTCCTGTGTGGTGTGCTTTGGCTTGGGGTTTTTTAGTTGTATTTTTATGATGTGTTTTTGAGCAAAATGCAGAAATTAATAGCACTTTTACTTGCAGTGATTCTAAACTGAAAAATAATCTTAAACTAGATGGTTTAAGCAGCTTTTTCCCAAATGGTTAAGATGCAGATGTGTATGTATTTTTCTTATCAAGCCTTAAATGAGGAAAAACTCCAGTGGTGCTTGATACTGGGAAAGATTTACATGACGTATGCAGTTTTGTTTTGTAATGCATACCTGGGTAACACCTGGAATCTTCTTTTACAGCAAAGACCAATAAAACTGGAGGCAAAGATGATGGTGCTGGTTTTAAAGCAGCATTACTTTCTGGTCCACCTGGAGTTGGTAAAACTACTACAGCTTCTTTGGTTTGTAAGGTGAGTTGTCATTAACAGGTGGTTGTTCCCAGCACCGTTTGTAATGTATCGATGCTTTATCTGGATACAGAGTCAGTGTGCAGCTGGATATCTCTTAACTTAGCAGGGTCTGCTCCCAGCCTAGTTCCACCTGCTGAGAACAGGGTTACAGCTGAAAATACGGATGTTTAGATGCCTTTATCAGGACTGGGGGGGATATAGCAAAGGGTGTCTACATTTCTTTCTGTTGTATTGAGAGGAGACATATCACAGTATGTTGAGCAATTGCAAATGATTTTCAGATATAGTGAGTGTTTAACACTAGTTCAACAAGTCAGAGGACATTTGCACTAAATTTTGTGGGGTTTGAATTCTTGCAAGGTTTTTGGAAGTTTGTATGACAGACTTGCTTGTGGGTTTTATCTATCTTAACAAAGATATTTTTCCCAGACTCGTTATAAATTCAAATGCTACTTGAGGATGGGAGTTGACAGGACTGTGTGTCCATTTCTAAATCTGAATTTGGAAATCAGTTTTTCTTAACTTAACTGGAACACTGTGCTCCACTACCAGTGTCAGGAGAATCACCTGGGAATTTATTAATAGTGGTGGTGTATCAAGTTAGAGATTTTTTTTTTTTTTTTTTTCTGTTCTTCTTTGACTTGCAAGAACTTCCTTAGAATATGATACTACCAGCTTGGAAAGGTGGAGACCTATCTTTGTGCTGGGAAGGGATGATTACTTACCTTGATATTTGGGTTGTATAGAGTGACTTCCCAATTCTCCCCTTCCCCTTGCCTTAGAGTTTTGTGCCAAAAGCTGATGCCACCCACCCCCCAAACCAGACCTGCAGAAAAGCTGGATGGTGCTGCTTTGGTCTCGCTTGTGCACTAACATGGTGTTTCCTTGCTTCTGCTTTCCAGCCTGACTTGTTCACAGCTGCTCCATGTCTGCAGAGCGTTTCACTGTGCTGACACAGTGGGGGGGTTGAAGCTGCAAAAGCCAAGCTGTGCGCAGGTCGCTGCGGAACCATGGCATGCCCCTGGCAGGGGGGTTGGCTTATAAAGGAGCAGCTGGGTTAAATTCCTTCAGGGATTGACATGCAGCCAGGCCCTGTTTTGAAGTGTTAGGGGCAGCCATGTCTTTTCTAGCTATTAAGTAGTTAAAAGCTGCTCTTTCCTTCACCTTTCAGAGGGATGCGGCACATTTCTTATCCTGGCTCATTAAAGACTTTGATTTGCAGCTGGAAATACCATGGAGCTTAGACAGCCTTGGCTCCTAGTTCTGTTTCTATCCCTGGTGGCAGTTCTGTTAATCCTTCAGAACTAAATCTGTGCCACTGACTGGTTTTGATAAATTTTTTTTTTTCCCCCTTCTCCACCCCCCAAGTTCTCTTCTGGACATACCTGTTCCTTGTCTGGTTATAAACATTTTTGGAGTGCGAGAGAAAACATGTATAAAGGGAGGAAGGAATCAAGCCCACAAATTATAAGGGAAAATGATGTTATAAGACCTTTCTTCTGGAACTCTGAAATACTACTTATAATTCTGAGTGTGTGTGTGCTCTTTCACTCATCTGTGTTCTCATTTTTTGTGTGTTTTGTGTGTTTGGACTAGGAACTGGAGTATAGCTACGTGGAGCTGAATGCCAGTGACACTCGCAGTAAGAACAGTCTGAAGGAAGTAGTTGCTGAGTCACTTAACAACACCAGCATCAAAGACTTCTGTTCAGGTACGTGTGGTGTTTGAAGGAGAACTCTTGTTGTGTTAAGAGTCTGGTTACAGGAGGGATAGAGCTTCCTCATTACACAACATTATTAGGAATTTAACTTGCTCAGCAGGGAGATGGCTCTAATAAGGGTGGCTTCATTTAGCAAGCTGTTTTATTTCATTTTCAGTTGTAGAATTCAATCCTGCTATTAGTAGAAGCAGTTGTTAATCTGCACAAACAGTAAAGAATTCCACAGTTGCTCTTCTGTTGCATGGGACTTCTTTCTTGGAAGATGACTTGAGGCTACGGTCAGTTCTGTTCTGTGAACATTGATGTGACCAAGTGGTGGAGCAAGAGGTTCATCACCACCTTAGTTGACTTAGCATGGGTTTACTTAACCTGTAAAAACTCTAAGTAAGATCCTATTTTATTCCCATCTCATTTTCTTGTCCATATTCATTTTCAGGCACATCCTCATCAGTTAGCGGGAAGCATGTATTGATCATGGATGAAGTGGATGGTATGGCAGGCAATGAAGACAGAGGAGGGATTCAGGTGAAACTGCTATAGTTACTAGCTAAGTCACATAAGTTGCTAACTAAGCCACTGCTAAGAGTGCTTACCAGATAGAGCACTAAGTGTTTCAAGCCTGTCTGCTGTCCCCAACCCATGGTCCATAGAAGGTCTCTGTAGCATATGGTTTATCTGACCTAATTTAGAAGTCTGTCCTTGTGTAAGAAGAATTACACATTGGTAGAGGGGGGAAAATGCTTCTGTAAAAGAAACCTGGAGTGATTCCCAGGTCTGTGCAGCTACAGCACATCTATGTGCAGTGGGAGGTTTGTGGCCTGGATGGGAGAGTTGCTCTCTTCAGTAGGCAGTGACACTGAACAAATAGTGAGGCAAAGGCAGCATTGTCCTCTCTTCTCCCCAGCAGCTTCTGGTTTAGTTTCTGAAGACTTCCTGTGGTAACATACAATACTTTGGCCATAAAGGCAGGCTGCAGATCTTTAGCTCATTGCAGGAATATGAAATTGCACTGACTTTCACCTTCATTAGAGCAGGCAGAGTCTGTTCTGATAAAGCCTAGTGACGCTGAAGCCTCAGGGTTGAGCTCTTTGGGCAGGAATGAGCTGATTTTTTTACTTCCTGCATCTTCATTGTTTATGGCAGGGGCAGTCAGAAAGGCGTGTGCTCTGGGGGCACAGGGCAGGTGGAACTGAATCTAGTTCTGCAGGTGGATGGCTCTATTCTGGGCTATTGACCTTAATTGCTTCATGAAGAACGGTCTAAACGTGGTTCCTGGAAGGGGATGGACAGCAGATTTACTGTAGCTGAGTAGAACAGCAAGTGGAAAGAGTAGAGGAGGGACTAGGTTTTCACTGTGTGGAAACATGGCTACAGTAGGAAGAGTTTGGCATGGACTTGGCATCTGTCAAGGATCTGCTTGAAGGCAGGGATTAATGCTGGTTGGTGTGACACTTGAATCATTATTACTCTCCGAGTTATCTGATGGAGTTATTGTAATGTGTTTAAATCACAGGAGTTGATTGGTTTGATTAGACACACAAAGATACCCATCATCTGTATGTGTAACGATCGCAACCACCCTAAAATTCGTTCCTTGGTCCACTACTGTTTTGATCTTCGTTTTCAGAGACCTCGTCTAGAGCAGATTAAGGTAAGGTGGCTGTGGCTGTACAGGCTGACCTGAAGCACCATCAGTAACTTCTGCCTTCATGTGGAATTGGAAACTTAAACTCTTAAAACTTAACGATCACCTTAGTGAGTAACGCTGCTTTTCAAAATGGGTTTTTTGCATTTTTCATACCAAAGCCTTTCAGATTTAGAAATCTATCTTAATTATATCCAATTGTTTTTTAATGGTCATGCAGGTTTGGGTGGGGTTTTTTTTCATAATTGGGAAAGGATTACTTATGTTTGAGACAACTTAAATTATACGTGGTTTAAAAATCTAGTAATACTCATAAATGCGTCAACGTGGAGGGGAAAGAATTGGTAGGAATTCTGTAGTGACAGTTTCTCAATTGTGTGCATTACAGGGTGCCATGATGTCTATTGCATTTAAAGAAGGTTTAAAAATTCCACCACCAGCTATGCAAGAGATAATCCTGGCAGCAAATCAGGACATCAGACAGGTCAGTGTCAGTTGAGTAACAGTGTCCATTCAGAGAGCACGGCATTTACAAGTCCCTGGCTTCAGTGTAGTATTTGAACAATATTATTATTTTTATAAAGAGTGATCAGGCTGTTTTCTGCTCAAGTCTTCCATTTAAATGCTCTAATGCTACCAGACTCTAATTTTGTTCTTTAGGTTTTACATAATCTTAATATGTGGTGTGCAAAAGATAAATCATTGACCTATGATGAGGCTAAAACAGATGCCGGCAGAGCCAAAAAGGATATCAGACTGGTAAGTGTAAAATTGACTTTTAATGTCTTACTGTGATATAATCACTGGGCTTCATAAGCAACTTCGGAACTGAAGCTCTGATAGCCCAGACACAGGAAGCTTTCAAATTTGCCACAGAGTTGAAGAGCAATAAAGCCAGGACCGAGTATGTATTTTGATGTACTGCTCTCTTCTGTAAGATGTAATGATGAAGCTCATGCTCCTCAGCCCGAGCACTCTGTATAGGAGAAAATTCTCTTAATATCAAAGGTAAAACTCAATTCTCAAAACGGATGAAGCGTTAGGAAGGAGATACTGAACTTGTAGTGATGAGTCCAGATATTGTTGGGTCCCATCACTAAAGTAATGGTGTGTCTTACTGTTTGTGTGGACCTGCAACCCACTGACTTCTTGAAATATCCTTTACTTAGGGCCCTTTTGATGTTGTCCGGAAGGTTTTTGCTACAGGAGAGGAGGCTTCTCGTATGTCTCTGATAGACAAATCGGATCTGTTCTTCCATGATTATTCCCTAGCACCTCTCTTTGTCCAAGAGAACTACCTACATGTGAAACCAGCTGCTGCTGGGTGAGTTATTGCATGCCCGAAGTTGACACGGGCTTTTGTGTGAGGGAGTAAAACTAGACTGAAACCTGTCTGGATATTTCTGCTCTGTAATATGGCCAACTTTGTTTTTTTTTCCAGAGGAAATCTGAAAAAGCACTTGGTGCTCTTAAGTAGAGCAGCTGATAGTATATGTGATGGTGATATAGTGGACAAACAGATTCGTAGCAAGCAAAACTGGAGTCTTCTTCCAACACAGGTGAGCACTTAATGCTCGTTTTATGTGCTTTTTGGGGTGCCCAGTGTAAAACTGGGCTTGAAACTGATGTTCCAGTATAAATTTGTGATCTGTGTAGCTCATACTTCACGCAGCATTCTCTGTTCTGCTGGTGAGTAGGGCAGTTTCCTGTACTTGTATTGTTGAACCCACGTTGCATTATGAAATGAAGTCTTCTGAAACTTGGAAAAGCTTGACCTTCAAGTGTAGGAGCCCGTGTCACTTCTGATGTGCAGTTACAAGCCTACTCGGTTTTATTTCTGTGCTTCCTCTCCCAGCCTCTTGCCAGGCCAGTATTTCTGCCAAAGCACAGAGGACTGACTGAAGCATCATCGCTGTGCTGCTTCTGATGATATTGGAACATTGACAAGACTTGTGCTTAAAGATTCTGACTGGCATCCAAGCTGGAAGGGACCTCTGGAGGTCACCTAGTCCACCCCCCTGCTTAGTGCAGCTCTAAGATGAGCTGCTCAGGAACTTATCTGGCTGAGTTTGTGTAGATCCGTGGTGTTCTTTGGAGATGTCTCCTTCACTGTGTCCATTTGCTGGAGGCTACAGCATGTATTTGTGTGAAGTCAGCTGTCTGTCTGACTGCACTCTAATATGAGAAAAAATGGGAAATGAACAGGTGTTTCTTTTTTTTTTTTAAATGGCTTTTAAAACTCCGATGATCTCAGGGGTATTTTAGAACATGGTAACAAATAGGGTGGTACAAGAGATGAAGCTGTAACCTAAAAAAGGGTTGAACAGAAACAAGCAACCAAGAAAAGAGCTCTCTTAAATCAAGCCATTTCTGTTACGGGACTGTATTCACCACCCCCTTTTGTGCAGACAGGTAGGGTGGTGTGTCACGGTGTCAGCGAGACGAATCCATTGTGATTTGTGTTATTTTTTCAGGCTATTTATGCCAGTGTTCTCCCAGGGGAGCTGATGAGAGGTTACATGTCCCAGTTTCCCGTCTTTCCCAGCTGGCTGGGGAAATTTTCATCCACAGGCAAACACGATCGGATCGTTCAAGAACTGGCAGTGCACATGAGTCTCAGGTACCACCGACCACCTTCTTTGTTCACCTCCTCGTATCCAGATGTGTGTTTAGTTCTCCTGTAGCTCACTTGTCGTCAAGGAACTGTCGTCAGTTCCTTGCTGTGCTCCGTGCAAACTCTGTCAATACGTTTGTATGTTGTTGGTGACACTTTTTTGGGGATTTCATCTGGACAACAGACAGACTGTAAACACTTGTAGCATAGTCAGCAGTACTGTGACTTTTTTGATGTGTCCCCCCCCGGCCTTGAAGCTGTTGCCTCTCAGTTAGGGGTGTGTTTCCCAGACTGTCACCCCCGCTGCGGGTACGGCAGAAGGCACGGCACAGCACAGCTTGCACTGAACTCTCAAGGCAGCCAGTTGTCCATTTGCTGAGGGCCTGACCTACAGGCTGCTTGTGCTTAGAAGCGAGTGCTGGTGGTTGTACAGATTAACTTACTGCTCTCAATTTGACACAGAACCCAGACGTGCAAGAAGACAGTAAATATGGAGTATTTGCCATATTTGCGGGATGCGATTGTCCGGCCCTTGCAAGACTTTGGGGCAGATGGTGTACAAGAAGCTATAACGTTCATGGACTCTTACTGCTTGATGAAAGAAGATATTGAAAATATCATGGAAATAAGCACGTGGGGAGGCAAACCCAGTCCTTTCTCAAAGCTGGATCCCAAGGTAAAATTTACGTGTGGTTGTTTGTTTTTTTTTCCCCCATACCTTTTAAAGAGGAATCCTAGACTAACAAACAGGTGTGGTATGGATGTGCTGCTGAAAGGCTGAAGTTGGTGCAGCTGCTTTCCAGAAGCAAGGTCCTGGCTCTGAGCTCTGTCACCTTGGTGCCTCACGCTGCCTCTCACTGCTGTGCAGAGGAGGGGGGACACGACTGTATTAGTTACCGTGTGGGCACTGTGTTACGAGGCTGGCTTATGGCTTGCATCTTCCACAGCCCAGTTAGGCTGAGCTGCCAGGCCTGGGGGGACTCTGTGTGGTGCTTCTCCAGTATCTAGTTACTCCCCTTCAGTGGGTGGGATCCTCACCTGGCACAAGGGGAGCTTGAGCTCAAGTTTCTGCTACAAACTAGGCAGGTGGGAGATCTGAACCATCAGCTCCCCCATCTCAGGGTGGGTGCTCGGGGAAAGAGAAGAATCTCCTCTGCTGACACCTAAACTTACACTATCGGGTGTTTACACCTGGTCTGAAGAGGCCGCTCCAGTGTGGCAGGTGTTCAGTGCTGCTGAGGGTGGCTTTGGTGACAGTGACAGCAGAACAGTGCTGACATTATTGGAGGCCCAAGCAAGAAGCACCGGGAGATGCACAGTGTGTCTGAGGATTGTCTGAGATCCATCTAAAATGATCCTTCAGCCACACAGCTCTTAGCTGCTTTCTGTGGTCTTTGGAGAGTGTCCTCTTCTGCAAATCTTTGCTTACATCTTCCTGAAGGAAAGGTGATGTGGGCTCTAGCTGAGAGTGGGTTAGCTAACAAGCTACAGTTCCTAAGTTGAGACTGATAGTGTTTCCTTCCACCCTGACAGGTCAAAGCAGCTTTCACACGTGCCTACAACAAAGAGGCACATCTGACTCCATATTCACTTCATTCTGTCAAAACATCTAAAAGGCAGTCGGGATCTGCAGCGACCTTAGAGCTGAGTGAAGACTTGAATATGGAAGAGACTCCATCTGATGAGGATGAGCAAGAATCTGTTGAAAGTGATGCAATGATTAAGGTGACAGTTTCCTCACTATTAAACTATCGCTCTAAACTGTTTTCTTATTTTTAGGTACCTTTCTGGGACCTGTAACATCATCTAAATGAAAAAAATTATATTTCATAGTAGATATTGAATATATCATCTCTCAACTTTTACATTCTTAAATGGTAGTAGTCTTATTTCTATCCATTGCCTTCTGCTTGAACGTTGGGCCCAAGTGAGACATTAAACTCATGAATAGGGCATCCAGTGCCCTGTATTCTGGTGGTGGAGTCTTCTGGGTGTTTCTTTTAACACTGAATACATTTCGACTTACACTTTTGTCAGGTTGCAGTTGACTGTTTAACTGTCTGTATATTCTGTTTGTAGCAAAAAAAGGTGAAGTCTTCCAAGCTGCCAAAAAAAGAGAAAAATGAAGAAACAACAAAAAAGGAGGGCAAAAGAAAAGAGAAAACAAGACATTAAACAGAACAAAAAATCTCGCTCTGGATGCGGCTTTGGCTTCTCTCACTTCTGGCAGGAACAGGAAACCGATCCAGGGACGGAGCTGGGGAAGAAGAACCAGTGGGTTGAAACTCCTCCTCTCATAGAGGTGATGTAGCCCCTGCACCCCCTGTTTGGGGCTGGGCTTACTCCCAACAGGCTCCAGCCTTACAGGTGAGACATGTCCTGGTGCATGAACACGGAAGGACAGTGCTTAGTTCCCTGGCATTTACGCTAAGTCTTCCTAGGACTTCACTGGTTTTTTTCTTTCTTTCTTTTTTATAAGTCCCCTGACACTGTGGTGAACTCTTGTAAATAGTACATGATGCACCCCCCCAAGTCGCCTATGTATATTACAGAAATTAAGCAGTGTATAAAATTACAATAAAACATTTCACGGGAGTCTTTTAAAAATTTGGTTAAGTTCCTGGAGTGTTCTGTCTCCCCTTCTTTTCTTCCAAGGTTTTGGCTTTCCTTCATGTCCGGGATGCGGCGTTATTATTTTCCTACAACTTTTCTTTTATTTAGTTAAATACAGAGAAAAGCAGTGTGGAATTTGGTTCTGAAACTTAAAGAGCCTGTGCTTTTAGGAGTTGTACTTTTAATCAAAAGCAGAAAGGAATACTTAAAGAGTAAGAAATGTTTAATAGAAAATAGTCATAAAAGTCAAAAAAAATTGAGAACACTAGTTTGGGGTTTTTTTGCTACTTACGTAACACAGAATGCCTCTTGCTTTGTCTTTGGTGCAGATAGATAGAACACACATTGTGCTTGGTAAGAAGAATTATCAATCAGTTTTATTACTTAAATCAAAGTACAAAATTTATCAAAAGCTAAATATTTACAGGTTCTCACAGAACAGAAGTGACTTGGTGTTTGTTATTAAATCCTCGTGGGGAAAAGATGGGTGATGTGGTGATAGAGCCTTCCTTGCTGCCTCTCACACACGCGCAGCTCTGGAAACAGAGGCAAGATACACAGACTGGGACAGCAAACTACAAGGCTTTCTCAGTCTGGAATTAAAAATAACAAAAATAAGGTTATTGTGGTGTATATAGTTTATAATATCACTTGTGCATTACTTTGACCTATAGCTAGCTTTTCATATAAGGTATTTGCACTAGTAAATCTGCCTTCAACTGTCAAAATTACTGAAGAACTATATTAACTAACTCATTTTCTGTTATCATTCTTTTAACCAAACTGAAGCCTTGAGTCTAAGTGTGTGTTACAGGCAGAGCAGTTGTTGCATTCTTTGAAATAATGTGTGTATTTCAAGCCAATACTGTGCTGTTTTCCTGCGTGATGTTCCTGTTTTCCCTTTAACGTAGAAGCTAAGATCATGTAACCTGTGTTTTGGATCTGCTCCTTGCAGCTGGCACACACCTCTCCCTCTCTGTCTTAGACCTTTAGAAGGATTTGATGATGCTGAGAACTGGGGTGCAGGAGCATGTTCCAAACCAGAACACGTTGCAGATGGTAAACATGAATATAGAGGTAAACTGGAGCCATTTACCAACCAGGTTAGTTGCAGGAGCAAAACCTACTGGTGTTTGCGTGTCTAAGGGCAAAGAGGCAACAGGGCTGGGTCTGGGTTACCCGAGGCACAGACCTGGCCTGGGAGGTGGATTCTTCAACACTGCGTGTCCCTTGCGGGGAAACAAAGCCCCGTGTCCTCTAGAATGAGCCCTGATAAGTAACAAAAGACAGGCCCTGGCACATACCTGAGTTTATTGGTCCCCATCTTCTGGTCTGAGGTACCGCGTGCAGTCGTTTATTTTCTTAAGATCAACAGTGTTAATCCTTTCAGAACACATTGGACAGATGTTTTCGGTCTGTAACATGCTGTTTTAAAAGAAGGGTGACAGGTCAAATGATAGAATTCTAACATTGTCAGATGATCAGCTGGGCCTGAGGCAGAAGGCATAGAGTGTGTTCTGACCTATGCTGCGTAACAAATACAGGGCAGAACAGCCAAGTTTGGCTTTTTCATTTTTAACATTTGAGAATAACATCACAACAGGAAGGCTGCTGCTGTTTGCGTGGGCAGGAAGAAAATTTGGCAATTAAAACATATACAAAGGAGCTTGTGGTAGAACATGAAGTTTCTGCAGCTTCACAGTTCCCGACATCTGACCAGAGCTATATGATTGCTTGGGACAAAAATCACTAACAGCCAGTATTATGCTGTGGGTTTGTTTTGGTGACTGCTACTCTACCTGTGTTGCCCCTGCCCCTTTTGGGAAGGTGCTGAGAACTCACAAAAGCCCCTTCCCATCCAATTTGTTGCTGTTCCTGCTGAGATGATTATTTCTGGCACGCATTGAAGAGTGATGTTCTGTGAGTACCTTAGATGAGACTACCAAGTAAGTGGTACCCCTCTTCTGTATCCTCCCCTTCCTGAGCTGTTACATCTTTTTAGTACTAAGTTAAACATTTTGCTGCTAAAGCATGAACAAACGTTGGAATCCTGCAAAAGAAAGCAAATCCCAACTTACTTTTTGAATTCTGAATAGAGGGCAGGAAAGTCACAGTGTGGGCAGACTGTCCAGTCGTCTCGTAGCATGTGCCGGCCCTGCGGGAAGAAAGCACAGGGGACTAAATGGCAAGTGCTGTCCGAGTCCACTGGGCCTTCAGATTTGTACCTGTTACTGTGGAAACAGCCCCAGCAACTGAGTTCTAAAGATTGTCAATTAAAAAACCCAAGCACATCTCAGTGTTCCTGTAGTCTGATTACTGTGTCAGTTCTGTAACTAGAGCTCTTGGTGGAGTGTGCTGTTTTCATTGTCTTTCCTATTTAAAAAAAAAAAAAATATATTGAATTACAACTTTTAAAATTCTTTTAGTTTGGCAGCTCTAGAATGTTATCTGGAGGTCTACATCTAGAGGGGTACGTAAATCTACAGGGAGTTTTGGTGTTGCATACAGCATTAAA
Source organism: Scolopax mira (assembly GCA_004320125.1). Lineage (NCBI taxonomy): Eukaryota > Metazoa > Chordata > Aves > Charadriiformes > Scolopacidae > Scolopax > Scolopax mira. Next base: position 6,856 of record BJBW01002243.1, on the reverse strand, counting down.
AATACCTGCCCCAGCCTTTGGGCAGAAAAGATTTCTGCCCAAAAAACCAGAAATTATTTCCTCTGGTACGGTGGGGTTTTACTAATTTGCTTTTGATACAGAGAATTCATATGTACCTTTTCACTACTATAAAATGCAACAGCACTTTGAATTCTATTGAGAAATTTGTGTTCTGATACAATGTGCAACAGTAGATGGTTTGACAGTGACTCCTAAAATATTTGAAAATGCTGCATTTCTAATGATGTTACAAATACCTGTGATGTAAATGAACTATAACCAAGACAGAGCCTAAGTTTAAATAACTTGAAATATACATGAATCTGTACTTTATGTTTGGCCCATAAAGCTATATTTAAGTCTTGGGGTTTTTTTGTTAAGATGACGGGTATACTTTAGAAGTACTATCTTATTCTGCTAAACCAATAGAGGAAATAAATAGATAATGACTATTATTATTTTTGTAAGACTTAATTCTTTAGTTTTAATAAAGAATGCTAACTGTAACATTTGATTCCTGCTCAAGTAAATTTTGATTTTTTTTCTGTAGTTCTAGTGTGACAAATCACTTGAACCTAGTAAAAATAAAGTATTAATTACAGAGCAGATAATCTTATTATTAGGATTTTGTACTGATGCTGGGAACAACAGGGTGCAGGGCTCTTCCCCTGGGAAACGTACCCCATCCATACCTTTTCAGGTACAATTTCAAGTACATTCTAAAGTATTCCAAGACAAAAAAACATTAGAACTTCCATTTCTGTAAGACTCAGCAATATATAAAATGCTGAGGTCACAGGCTGAACCATTACTGAACCCTGGATGTGTCTAAAAATGCTGCTAAATTCTAGGCGTTCCCTAGTTTTCTATTTCTGAGTGGTGGGTTTTTTCATTTTATATGAAGTCTTGGCAGCCTGGAGCGTAAGGGAGGAGCCAAGCTCCTGTGTGTGGAAGAGAAGGGCACTTCCAGCTCTGAGCCCTGAGCAGAGGCTGGGGAGCAGCACAATCCTGTCTGTGCCTTCTCCCAAGTGCAGCAGCTGCACTAAACGCTGCTGTGGGCGGCAATTAAGGACACACTTTGAGAGTTAAAGACAACAAGAATGGTTTTTACCAGTTTGGTAACATCCTGGAAAAAAAAAACCCAACAAACAAACCCCCAAAACCATCTAGCTTGAATCTACCAGAATCTTGAAAAGCAAATAAAATATGTTCAGATGAACTTATTTTCAGAAGGAAAGCAAAGCTTTGTGTTGCTTCTGACACTTACAGTTGCAATACAGTAGGGGAGATTGTTTTTACAGCCAGGACACAGAAGTTCACACTCTGGGAGCTGGAACCCACAGTAGGGACAGGCTGTTGTTGGCTCCTCAGCTTCTGTTGTGTCTGGACGTCTAGAAGAAGCAAGATACAAATGTGAATAAAAACATCAAGCACTTTGAACTTGAAGGAAGATGTTTTACAATGCCTTTGCTATTTAGGACGTTTTTTTCTGTGAGTTATTTGCATAGCTTCCAGTTGCTATTTTATATTCTACCAGATAATTCCTTTTAACTATCAATCAAGCTTCATCACAGTTCTGTAAACTCAGAAATAGGTTATTTTTCCATCTAATTAGAAACAATACAACCTTTCTAAAAGTATAACAGCTCATAATCCTTTTAAATCTTTCAAAGCTCATGGTCTGTATGTATAGAACATAAAGCTATGGTTTCTCTGGTTCAATGTTTTTCGGTCATAGGAGTGACCACTAAGAAAGGAAGCAACAAGACATAAAATTGGCATCTTGGTAGGATTCTGATTCTGACCAAGTGTGGGTCAGAATGATGGTCCTCATCCAGCCCTCACAGCACCTGTGGAGGAAGGGGGGGGGGGGAGACCTTTTTTCAGATTTCTTGTGTTCAGGAGACCTTAACATTTAATCTTCCGTGAACATTGGTCAGGTGAAGAACTTAACTTAGATTCGCTTTTAGCATATTTTTCCAGAGAAAAGGACATATCATCTTTTCTCATGTTTAACGTAGTAACCTTAGAGACAATTAGATGGCTTCCTCAGTTATTTTGGTACGGAGCCTAATTTCTCAGTTTATTGGCCTCAGCTCGTATGTTTCCCTGCAAGGGCCTGTTCCTTTGTCTCAAGAAATCTGAGGTATGAATAAACATCCTAGATTAGGAATGCATCAACATGGCTTTTAACAGTGATGTCATCTTTTAGAAGCTTCTGGAATGTTCTAAAAATACTAATAGGCAATAGAAAAGAACTTTGCATGACTTAAAAAAAAAAAAGTAGTTAAAAGATACTAAACAGAACAGGATAAACAGTTGTCACAGTATCCATCTATGGTAACCTACTGCTGGTGTGCACATCATCAAATATAAGGGAAACCAATGGGATGTCATAGCTTTTGTGTAATATTCAGAATGAAACAGGCCTGAACCCCCTTCAGAGAATTCTGGAAGAACTTTGAGACCCGGTGACAGGAAAATACAAGGTTGGGGGGAAGCCAAAGCAAGGCCTAGTGGAAAGAAGTTTCCACATACAAGATAGTGGACTCTGAACTGCTGTTGCTTAGAATCTTGGAATTATAATCTGTGCTATGAAAACAACAGTTCTCTTTCTTTAAAAACAATTAAAGCAAATCAAGGAGGCTGGAACAGCAACTCATTCTGCTACTTCATCAATCCACGGGTTGCCCGAATCTTAAATACAGCATGTAGTTTTGGTCCTGCCTCCTCCAAAAAACTTCTGAGTTTCAGATAAAGTCCCGAAGGATCATTATCTATAAAAGAACAGCTACATAAGGGGAGACACTTCAGGTCCTTAAAAGATATGGCTGATAGAAGGGAAATAAGAAACAATTAAAGGGCTCTAAAATCTCTAGTGACACACAAAGGCTAGATCTCTCCAAGAGGAAGATGACAAGGCATTGCACAAAGCAGGGAGGGAGCAGGCTTCACACAGTGCAACTGCTGCTCACAGGAGCCAGATCCTGCTAAGAATTTACATGGCTTCAAGCAGAGAGATTGGATAAGCTCATAGAGAACTTCGAGACTTAATAAATACCTATTTATTAGGTTCAGCAAGCCCCTTGAGCCTCAAAAAGGTTAAAGCCTATTAGAATAAATAAGAAAAGCATTGCATATGCTTGCCCTGCTCTTACATGCTCACCTATGCATCCTCCTTTGGCAGAAAACACTGTCTAGGGTCTGTCAAAATAGAACTTCAGGCAAGAAATAAAACATCATGAATTAATCTTTTTTTTTTCTTGCCTTTCCCTTTTTTTTTTGTTTTGCTACCTTAGCCATTTACTCAGTAGCCTAAATCACAGAAGAGGATGCTGCTGATGCTGTAGTAGTGATGAACAAGTTCCCCTGTACATTCCTAACTAGAGAACAACTACAGCCATGAGACTGCGCTCACATCTCTATGGACGAGCTGGATCATGCTACTGCTGGCTGGGAAGCATTTCACAAGCACATTGCAGATCAGGTTTTATCTCATCTAAGGGAACAGAAGAGGCTTCAGTTTGCAGAGAAGGGGGAAATGGTTCTTAGCCTTCCAAATCTGAGATGATGGTGAAATAAAGTGAAAACGGGATAAAGCCCATAGGCTTTATGAGCAAAATTAACATTACAAATAAAGCCTGGTTATTGTGTACACTTGAAAGTACAGATTAACAGTGCTTACCTGACCATTGCTTCAATTTTCTTTTTGTATTTAAGATCTATTTTATTACGATACTCGGGTCTCATCAACATCGCAGCAAAGCTGAAGGCCGAGTTCTTCAGTCCTGCTCTGTGACACTCGATCACAGCTGAAGTCAAAATTGGCACAATGTCTGTAAGAGAATGAAACAATGTCATCAAATACTTATTCAATATTAATATTGAAAACTTTAGAGCTAAATTTTGAGCTAGAAAGGTACTGATGAAAAATGACAGTATTTTTCTTCTTTCTCATGATACACAGTTGTGCAACCTGTGCAATTCCTGTACAACAAATCACTGCCTGGTGTTTCTGAAGCTCAGCATGGCAGCAGGAATGTTTTGATTCTAACCATTTCTCCCAAACCCAGTCTGCACCATTTAGAGTCTACATTTTAGTCTACATTTTCCACGCACCCAAAAGGTACAAATCAAAAAAAAAGATTGATTAATATTTTGTGATAAAATCAAAGAACCAATCAGTAAATTGCAAACGATCCTGAGATTCTGCGTGTGGTTCAGGCAGCTCAGTTCTGCAGTTCTGGTGGGTGAGGGCAGATGGAGCTGATGGTGAGGAACCCATCCTGGAGGATGAGTGAGGCCATGGATCAAAGCACTGTCCTGCAGAAGATGGCAGAGCACGCTCTCTATTTACATTTTGTTTTGTGCCCTATAGAGTCATTGGAGGAGAATGTGCTGTCTAATGGAATGCTTCCATGAATTGTCCTGTAGAGCACAGCACTTACGTGAGGGGAACTTGCTGATGTTGTTGGCTACCCGGATAAGCATACGTGCTCCCTTCATGTGATCACCACGTTTCACATGAGTCTGGAATACAACAAACATATCAAATTAATTGGAGCTTTTAAAGAGTAATTCTGCTCTTGGTGTTTATCCTTCTGGGAGCTGCACACCCACAGCTCTCTCACAAAACTGAGGAGAGGTGGGAAATGCACAAGAGAACGGACCAGAGACTCGATGGTGGTTCTTTCCCAGAACAGTCCTTCTGGCCTTCAGCCCACCATCTGCCTGCTCCTGCCTCTCGGCAGGGAGGGAGGCCAGAAAGCTGGCTGTGGGCTGAATGGACATCCTGATGGGCCAGGGGTTAACTACAAGAAATCATTTGAGCCTCCCTGCTGCTTAATTTCATTTACAGAATAGCAGCGATCTGCTTAAGAACAACAACAACAACAACAATAACAACAATGCATAATACCACTGGCAGCTTAACATAGTTGTAAGTATGAATGCAAAAGAAATCCAGGAAGCCAGATGTAGGTTTTTTAATTATTCAGTATTTTAAAATCATATGCTAACCAAAGAGGCAGAAACAACCAAAAGGTATGGATCGCCCTTGTTAGCATGCACTTGGATTCTCAGATACAACTTATATGACAAAGTAATTTATGTATAGAGATCACCCATATATATAGGTCAATAAATCACAGACCCTGCAATTCATGCATAAATTCAGTTTCTCAATTTATTACCTTCACTAAAATATAGCTGTGTAGAATCATAAGGTTTGTAGCCATCTCGGAAGGAATTTTAATCTTCTGGGTCTTTAACTCTGAATACATACTGAAAAGAACATCATGTGCATTTCGGTAGTTTCCTTAAAAACAAATACTGAAGAGTGAATTTAATTTTTCATAACAATTTCTTTACTAACGACATACACAGAAGCTGAACAGGAAGTTATGTTGATTCTTAGAGCAAAACATTTGCATGACATTTGCGTTTCTTTGGAAAGTCACAAGCAGTTGCTTGTCACAGTATCCCACACGGTATCAGCCAGGGAGTTAAATAAGGAAAAAAAAAATCACATCTGGAGAAGTCATCTAAACAGTAGCAAAATACATGTGTGGATGACAATTTCATATAATGAAGTTTGAAAAATGGAAGATGCTGTAGCCAATATATTGCTTCCACAATGAAGAGAAAGGAGCATTTAGAGATGTCACCTCTTTTTGTTCTTCAATGTCAGATATTCAAAAGCTGTTCTTTAAATCTTAATTTAACACAGAATCACCCAGGTTGGAAGGGACCTTTTAAGATCATCTAGTCCAACCAATAAAAACCAAAAATCCACACCACACAAACCACCACCCAACACTAACCCATAGCAACTCCTTGCCTCTGCAACAAAACAAATCCAAAAGCTTTGGAGAGATAATTAAAATCTGGATGTTAATTCATTAGATTATAATGTTTCAAAGATTGTTCAGAAACCACTAGTTTTAATTAAATTTTCAACATAGCTCAAAACAACCAGTGCTTAATATGGTTAGTCTGCTCTTAGATAGGTGGTGGTTCTTGCTTTGGCTTAGATTGTTTTGGTTTCTCTTTTTTTTTTTTTTCATTAATAGAGTATAAGGAAGTCATACTCTTTGCAGTTGGGGGCATTTAAAGAAAATTTCAGATTTACTTATGTCAGCAAACCTTTTAACTCTAACTCTCTATATTTGTATATCAGTAAACATTTGAACTCTACAGAGTATTTGTTATGTGTTGTTACACACTATAATTCAATCATTGAAATTCGTGTGAGGCAGCTAAATATTACACCAGAACTATTTGCTGAAAATTAATTTTCCATGCTTGTCATACTGACTCTTAATATAATGGGATCAGTCTTCAAATCATGTGCTTACATAAAAATAACTTAAAGGAGAATTGCACACAAAATGGCATACCCAAAGGAAAATACCAAAGAGTTTGACTTTTAAGGAATGAAGAAACTATATTGGTGTAAACTTGAGAATCAAGCTCACTGAAATCCCTGAAGGGGGATGTCTCCTGAAGGGACACAATCTAAAACTGCCTGTGCAGAGGAAACGGTTACTGTGAGATGGTGATTTTAATGAGAAAAATATTGTGCTTATTACTACACGGATGCAGAACACACCTAAACTGTGAGAGAATGTGAAACACGGTGTGTGATACTGCATTTTTAATACAACTTTTCAGATTTAAATAAGCTAGTAAAAATTAAAGCCTTTACATTTCCTGTATATATAAGCAGCACAAATACAAGGCCAATTGCTGGGTCCTGGGACCCCCTGCAGCGCTACAGGCTGGGGGCAGAGTGGCTGGAGCTGCTGCTCTGCAGAAAAGGACCTGGGGGTGTTGGTCGACTGTTGGCTGAACATGA
>BJBW01002242.1:0-112454 GCA_004320125.1 Scolopax mira | reverse complement strand
CTTAAAGCCTCCCCAGTGCCACCCCCAGCCCTGGGCAGGGACACCTCCCACCACACCAAGCCCCCTCCAACCTGGCCTTGAACCCCTCCAGGGATGGGGCAGCCACAGCTTCTCTGGGCAACGTGTTCCAGGCTCTCACCACCCTCACAGCAAAGAGCTTCTTCCCCACAGCTCAGCTCCATCTCCCCTCTGTCAGCGCCAAACCCTTCCCCTCTCGGCCCATCGCCCATGTAGGCCCAGCCAGGGCCCCGCACCCTCAGCAGGGATGGGGGGGTCACCACAGGCCAGCAGCAACCACCGACAACCCCGAGCAGGAGTGGCCGCCGCGACCCCTAAAGGCTCCGCTGGCTGCCCGCACAGCCCCCGCGCTGCACCCCAGCTCCGTGAGAAGCGGAGACTGCCCAGGCCCTACCCCAGACCCATCCCTCCGTTTCCCCTCAGCCAGGCTGGGCCCGTCTGCTAAAGCCCCCCCGGGCCGTCCCAAGCCGCGGGGGTGGCGCTGCTCCTCGCCCCGCTCCGATGACGGTCGGATGCCGCCGCGCTTTCCCCCGCCCACCCCCGCCAGCGGCTGGGGGAGTGGTCGCGCCTGATCACGTGGTCCGGCGGGCGCCGCGTCCCTCCCGGGGCCGCCAGGGGGCGCCGCGCGGCAACGGCAGGGGCGGGACGGGGCGGGGCGGGACGGGACGGGGCGGGGCGGGGCGGGCGGCGCGGGCAGGTGGTTGCGCGTGGCCCGGTGCGCAGAGCGCATGCGTGGTGAACGTTGGAGGGGTGGGCACGTGACTGCAGGTGAGGGCACGTGACTGCAGGTGAGGGCACGTGACTGCAGGTGTGGGCACGTGACGCCGGCCCAGGTTGCCTGGAGACGCTGTGGATGCCGCATCCCTGGGGGCGTTCAAGGCCAGGTTGGAGCGGCCTGGTGTGGTGGGAGGTGTTCCTGGGCAGCGAGTGGTACCGGGGGGGCTTTAAGGTCCCTTTCCACCCGAACCGGACTGTGGCTCTAGGACAAGCGCATGTCTCCTGTCCGGCCGGGTTATTCAATGGTTATGTGGCCTCTTCGATGGCCAGAGTCTTGGTGCCGCCGGGGACTGAGGGGACGAGGCTGGAGGGGTGTTCCTGGGGCCCCAACCCACCCAGTGGTGTTTGCCGTGGTGGCCCTGGCTGCGCCTTTGCCAGCCCTTCCTGGGGAAGCAATGAGAAACCTCGCGCCATGGAGCTCAGCAGCCTCCAGACTGCCTGGAGGGTGTTTATTTTCGTCAGTAAAAGGCCAGCATGTGTTTCTCTTCCATCCTGCTACTTCTACAACTGCCTGCTGAGGATTTTAAATTATTTTTATTATTTTATATTTCATTTATGTCTGGAGGCTCTTTCCTGCTAGAGTCTGTACAAACACATAGTCTTTCCTACTGAGTTTACAATCTCAGCAGACAATGGATGAGAGAAATTAAGTGCTAATGGCCCCGGTTTATAGCTTGGGAATCGAGCCCTGCTGTTCCTCAGCCTTTGGTCTGGGATCACGCAGGGAGTGTGTAGGCAAGCTGGGATGGGAACCAGATCCCGAGCTTTGCTTCGTGCTGAGGCATTGAAGCTGCTGTTTCTTCAGAGCCTGTGGGGAAGAAGTGATCAGGACTCATTGGGACGGGGAGGAATTGGTTCACAAAGCCAGGCCAGGCCAGGTGCTCCACTCAGGAAGGTGAACCCTAAAGCTGGAGGCAGAGCCTGGGGTGGGAATGCTTAGGAAAGCCCCAAAGTGACTGAAGAGCTGGTGCCAGGTCGGGGTGGTTGAGAAAAGCCCCTGAGCAGCTTGGCTTTGTTGTCCTGAGCCTGTCAAACCTGGAACCAATGCTTTCAAATGTTTATTTTGCAGGGAAAACTGGTGGATGCCCGTTGTCCAGAAGCACCACAGCAGCGGAGAGCACTTCGCCAGGGAGAGGAGACTCCGGCAAATGGGAGTGTGGCAGGTAAGAGGTGGGATGTCCTTCAGCATCACAAACCACATAGGGATTACCTTTACAAACATGAGAGGGATCTTTTGGGGCATTTTTTAGAAAATAGCAAGAATTCCCTGCGTCTTCCATGTATCCTAGTTTTTAATGGTCTTTGGAAAATGTCTAGCGAAAGATGGTTAAGGCCCCAAAGGGATGTCTGATCCCTTATCTGTTGCACACATTCTGGTTTGCGGGGGAGAAGTGAGTTGGCAGCATCTCAGAGAACAAAATATTGAAGTGTTTTTGTAAGGGGGTGTGGGGAAACGTTCCTTGATAACAGATTTTATGTCACTGTATGTTTATTTCTTTAAGGTTTGGGTGGGTGGAGTGTGGGCTGTGAGCTGTATCCCTTTCAGGTAAAAACCATCTGCATAGGTGGAGCAATCTTTGTTGTTTTTGTTCATTTAACTTCTGCAGAAAGCCACAAAGAAAGGACTTCTTTTCTATGCAAACAGGGGAAAAAGGCATTACCGGTGCCAACCCACATGGAGCCAGGCGGGTTTCAGTTTGCAATAAGCCTGTGTGAAGGTGAAATGGAGGCAGCAACTTCTGCACCAGTTGCATTTCAGAGCCTGACGATGTGCCCTCCGGGGGGTTTGGCCCCTGCAGAGATGAGAAGAGTGGGTTTTGGTGGGTCCTCCTCTGGACGTGAGCACTGGGAAGGTGCAGGGGTTTTGAAGGATGCCTTGGGAGCAGACCTCTCCCAGCATTAGCCTCTGTTAAAAAAAGATCAGCATACAAAGTTAAATTACACCTCACGCATCTTGGAGGAGCCCAGGAGTGTGAGCTTCATGGGAAGAGCACGTAAAGGGCTTGGCTGCCTCCCCTGAAAAGTGACCGAATCAAGTCTTTCTCCACTGTGTGAGAAATAGTCTGATTCTGTAAGTTTTTGTGTGCATTTTTGCTGACAAATATAGGAGCTGCTCCACAATACAAGGCCATCGGTTTGTGTGGTGGGGCGTTAGGGAAACAGAAACTCTCTGGCAGTTTGCACAGGTACTGTCTGCTCTGGAAGTTTCTGTTCTAACTTCTGCCAGCTGCAGCATTTACACCTCTGCTCAGTTTGTTCTCACCTGCGTTAACAGTGACTACATTTTGAGTCATCAAGCGAGGCCCTGGCTGAAGTGTCAGGGTGCGTTCTTGGTTCATCTCCAAGTGCTTGGAGGCAAAGGCTGTCCCCTGTTTTTGTGGTGATCAGGGAGCAGCGTGGGCCTTGAGGGATGCGGCTCCTTGTAAGTTTTGTAGAAGCTGTGGTTTTGCTCAAGCAGCCGCTTTTCACAGGGCTGCTGCCCAAGGGCAGGTTCCGGAGCTGCACGTGAGAGCAGAAATTGAGCTCTCCACAGGTTAGATCAGAGAGTGATTAAAAATCACAATGAGGGCCCTGGGGAGAAAAGCGCGCACTTGTAAAGTTCACTGGAAAAAAGTGAACAAATCACAGCTCTGGTGCTGGGGAAGGGGCTGCGGGTGCAGCTGAGCTCTGCCACCCTTCCCCACAGGGTCAGCAGTGGAAGGAGGGGACTGGAAGAGGCCATTTATGTTTTTCAAAGTTGTGGAGGGAGTTAGGGTATGAAGGTGGTACATGGAAGATATCACTTTTATGGAAAGATGTGAGAAACAGGATGAAGTTTAGCATTTAATCACATGGGAAAGGCATGGCCAGTCAGACTCAGAGGTAAAAAGAAAGCCAATCAAAGCCATTTTAAAATCCCTTCCAGGACAACCAAACTATGTCCCACAGAGAACTCTAATGTGATTCCACTAATGCTGTTTGAACCCACGCCTTGGGTTCAGGGGTGAGTTTCCTTGAGTTTTTCCTGACTCCCTGCTCGGGGGGCGCAGGTGGAGTGGCTGCGGTGGAGCGTTTCTCAGCCTTTCCCACATGGTGTCAGCATCTCTCAACGAGAGGCTGTGGTGGGGCCTCTGCCTGCGGATTCACCCCAGCAGTGACCAGAGATCAGAGGTTTGTCTTCACCCAAGAGGAGCATCTTTTTTCATCTCCTGGGTGGCCAAAGGCAAGAGGAGAGGAGCTTGGAGGGAAAGACAGGGAGGAAGTTGTCCCCGCTCTGCTATGAAATCACACCTTTCTGCCTCCGCTCGGTGCTGGGAGGTGACCGCAGCCAAAAGGGAACATTGGCCATGGGCTGTTCTGGATACACCGTGGGTCACTCGGAGCCTGTTGGGCTGTTGTTTCTTTGCAGAGGTTGTCACCTTGGGCTTAGGGAGGCTGCCAGTGCATTGTGAGAGTGCCCTCTGTTACCTGCCTTTGCATACAATCTGTATTTTGTGTCTTTAGACAGCTTCCCCTTGCAGGAAGGAGAAGGAGATGTTTTCGCCTTGGTTACTGGTCACTGAAGCTTCATTTCATAGTGTGTTTCAGGCCACGTGCCACGATTCTGAAGCTGACAAACTTCATGCATGTCTGCAGGAGGAAGTGCCTTGTGAGGAAATTTTGTATTACTGATTATAAACGGAATTAATTTCAAAGCTAAAGATCACTGTTGCTGCTTGGCAAGGAAATATCTCCCTCCTTCCTGGAGTGCCATAGGGAATCTGTAACCCAAGGCCAGCTGTTGGGATCTGAGATGGGATCTGTTGGGATGCAATGCATCTGAGACCCGTCTGGGTTTTGACTGCTCCTGAGGGGCTGGCGGGACCATGATCTCCAGGGAGAAAGACTGAACCTCCCCTGGGAGATGCTGCCAGCACAGTGTGGGTCAGAGCAGAGGGAGCCCTCTGCTCGGGGGCAGCTGGTGCAGAGCAGGACGGGGTGCCCTGAATGCTCCCTGCAGGAGTGCCAGGTCCCTGGGGTGGGCATGTACTGGGAGCCCAAAGTCCCCAGAGAGCAGCAGCTCTTCTGCAGCACTGGTGTCTTGCTAGTGCATTGTCTCCGTGCCCTCTCGGGCAGGAGCAGCGGTACTGGACGCACGTCTGAGGGCTGCAGCTCTCCTGATGCCCCAGACAGGGTGTCCCGCTGGGGAGGCCGGCTCTGAGCAGCGATTCAGGTCTTGCTTGTGGTGACGTGGAGCCCTTTTCAGTTGTTTGTTGTCTGCAGGGAGCTTCAAAACAGTCTCCGTGTCTCCGGCTGTGCGCCCCTCGGCTGTTTGTGAGGGTGAGCGGGAGGCCCTGGCACGTGAGGGTTGCTCATGTGGAGACGGGTGTGGAGGCCCACCAGAAGCTGCTGGCAGTAAGAGACATTTTCCTGAGCCTTGTCGGGATCTGGGTACCCGCCAGCTCTGCTGCAATCCCACCCCAAACCTGGGGAGAGCCACGGCCGTTGGGGTGCAGCTCTGGGGCAGTGGGTGGCAGAGTTGGAGCAGGAGCCTTGTCGCTGCCTGTGACCCTCTGGCACAGCAGAGAACAACCGGCTGCGAAGTCGTTAACCTCTTCAAAGGCACCTTGTGCAACTCCCCGCGAAGGAGCAGGGCCGAGCTGCGGAGCGGCAATCGCTGCTGGCTGCCTTAGTCATCCAGAGAGAGACTTGTTTTTCCTTCTCCCCCTCCCTGCCCTGGCACGGGGGCAGAGATTCTTTCTCATTGCTTGGTGTGGGCAAAAGTTAGACGGAGAAACACGTTATCTCCAAGGGAATCAGTCAACTCTCCCCTGAAAACATGAGCTGCTGCTGGTGCAGCTCCCGTGGTGAGGTTTTGCTCGGGTGGTATTGGATTTTGCTGCAATAGCCCCTGGAGTCTGAAACCAGTTCTGCTGGGAGACATATGCAAACACCAGCACAAGCGTGTGTTCACACCTCCTTCCACATCAACGTCTGTGTGCAGATGGGTGATTCCCTGGTAATAAGATGCAAACTGGTGGGGACACTATAGAAACCTGCAAGGCTGAACACCAATAAACCAGTGAGAGCAGAGGCCATGGCACCCACCGGCTGCGGTGGGACAGGGCGCTCCTGCTGCAGAGGACATTTGCTTAACTTTTCTCCTAATTAAAGTCGGTAAACCAGAATGTCTAAATTTCTAGACCACAAGAAGGCCCGCGGGATCTGGATCTGAGGAAGTCACTAGGGATATCGCGGTCAGACAAAGTAGGGTGCCTTTGTTGGGTGTGTGAAACGTGAAAGCTCTAGTGTTTCCTGGAGATGAGGGCTTGGGGAGTCTTTGGAAAAGGAACATCGAGTCACTTCTCATTTCATGTTTTACTACCTGGTTGGCTCAAAGCATTTTCAGAGCACTGTCTTCCTTGTGGTTCAGTTGTTAGATGAGTATAGAGCAGGGCCCGGGGGAGCACAGGTTTGAGTTTTATGCTGCTGTGGAGCCTTGGGTTCAGGTGGGGACTGAAAAGAAGCTGCTTGTCTGTCACCATCCTGTCACTTCAGGGGGCTTCGGTGGTTCTGGGATTCCTTAGCCCTCAACAGACGCGTGAAATCCATCTGCTCCTGTTGCAAAGCCAGGAGAGCTCTCAGCACCCCGGGGGGCACACACCAAGTGACTTCCCTTCCCGGTGTTTGCCAGACGTACAGGTTTCTCGCTGTTGGGATGGACTGGCCCGTGTGTCTCCTCTCCGTGGACCGTAGCATCAGCAATTCCTACCAACTCCCAAGGTAACGCAGAGGCTTTCCATGAAAGCTCCTGCTGCTTTCTGTGGAGTTTAGACCATGCTCCTAACTAAAGAAAAAAGAACTGTCATCGATAGGAGATGCTGACTTTGGGACGATGGGATGCGCAGGCTCTGAGTCCTGGAAGGCCTTTTGGACTGTTTATTGCACTGGAAATTATTTGGCCTTTTCCTCTCCTCCAGGATGATTCTGGATGTTAGAATTGACCTTCAGTCACAGAAATTTCCCAAGAAAGCACATAATCACTCAAGAATTAGGGCTTTGTGCAACGGTATTCATCAGCAAAGAAAGGAAAATAAAATATCTGCTTGCTATCTTATTTTAGACAATTGAATTAAAAAAAAAAAAAAACCAAAGCAGCAGGAAGGGAAGTTAGAGTTTCGATTCCTGCAAGCTGAGGATTTGCATGGGTTCAGCAATGACAGATACATGAGATCACGCTCAGATTGGCCCCACGTCTGCCATGTGTGTGGGGAAGGTGAACAGAAAGCTCTGTACTTGTTTAGACCTGAATAAGAATTTTTGTCACGAGCTGTGGCAGCGACAGGTGTTTGCTGAGTATCAAGAAGATTTGATTCCCTGCTTGGGTAATGCTCTGAGCTCTGCAAAGAGCTGGGCTCTTACTGAGGGGTAAAATACCTTTCGGAGCATCCTGGGGGTAGTTCAGGCTGCTGGCTGTGCCCAAGCTCCAAAGCAGGCAATTTCTGCAAAAGCTGAACAAGTGAAGTTGTCTCTTTTGTTTCGGTGAGGGCAGGAAGGCTCCGTACGAGGGGCTGGAGCAGAGCGAGGGCTCCTGTCGCTGCTTTTGCCAAGTGATGTTTTCTCTCTGTTTCAGCGCTGGGGGAAGCAGTGCAGGACTGACTGGGGGCACGGAGGGGCACAGCCAGGGGTACGACCCGTGTTTTCTAAGTCTTGTCCTAAGTTTTAACCATTGGATGAGACTGAGCTTCCGTTCCCCTACTGTGCCACTGCTGGAATGTGCACACACTGAAGCCTTGGCCGTGTGTCCAGAGGTTTTTGCCAACACAAAGGGGCATTGGGGCAGGAAAAGGGCTGCAGAGAGTGAATATAGCTAGGAAATCTTTTTTTCTCTAGCCAGTCATCATCTTGTTTTTCATCTTCTTCCATCTTTCTCATTCTGTTTTACTGTGTGTTGAGCTATTAGTACAGACCCCCATGAGGAACAAACTGCCCCTTTTGGGAAGTTAAGTCTAAGAAGAACTCAGCAAAACCCTGTTAAGATCCTGTCCCTTTGTATATCTTCTGTTTTTATGGTCAGCCACATCCAAAGCTCAGAGGGTCATTCATTATCTTTCGTGTTCATTCTCTTCCCGCCGCGCACAGCACGCTCCCCCCACGCTGGGGGCTGTAAGGAGAGTCCAGCAGTGGGTTCTGCTGCTCTCACTAAATGCAACATGGTGCTGTGTGTTTATCAAGTTATTTTTACTCATATTCCACCTGTGTGTTCTTGTCCCATCCTTTGTGCCAACAGGACTCTCTGGGCTGGTCCTGCCACCTTCTAACCCATTGAAAGTCTCTGCTTTTCAGTCTGATCTACTCTTTGAGGTCACGGAGCTGCTTGTGATGGTACAAACAAAGGGTGACTGGGCTCTCAGCTGAGGAAGGTTTCCCCAGATCCATCTCACAGGTAGGAGGGGAGAAATCCCCCAGTGAGGAGCATGAACCCACCACTGGTGCCTCTGGGCAAGTGGCCCCTGGGCAAGGCAGCTTTGCTGGGCAAGCTAGGGAGGAAGATCTTGGGCCCCTGCAAGAAGTTCTCCCCTGAGACCTGACATCTCCACCCCCTGAACAGGAGCTTGGGTTATTTTTCCACATAAAAGATGATGTGGGGAGAGGAAACCATCGCCCGCTCTTAGCTATTCTGATGGCTGCAGCATGCCACCACCCTTCCTCAGCACCCACGTGCATTATTTTTAGGGTTTGTTTGCCTCACTCAACGCCAGCTCATTCTTTCTTAGGGTGACAAGGACTTCCCTCCCGCAGCTGCCCAGGTGGCCCTTCAGTAACCACAGCCCTGCCTGGAGCAGCTTCCCCTTCACCGGCGTGTTAATCAGTTCATTCACCAGCAAGGGATGGGACAGCAGGAGAAGGGAGGGGACACACCAGTGCCTGCTCTGGGATGGATGGGAGCAACTGCATTTAGCGAGGCCCCCTAATCCCAGTTTACCTCCCCCTAATCCCAGTTTACCTCCCACCCAGCCCAGATCTGTTTGGCACTGAGGGCTTTTGAACTGTAGCTTAAAAATACACACTAGTGCACGTGCATGAAGAACAGGAGGGGAAGGAACTAAAATGGGTTAAATCCATCCTAGAAATGCACCTTTTTTCTGTGGCACATTCTGTGTGGTTTGGATGGGATATTTATGGCCTAAAGTGTGACCTTGCGTTGTTGCTTGGTGGGCTGAGTTTTCATGGGTTTGAATCAGAGCTGTAAGTTAGAGTCTGGTTTCTTAAAATTCAGGAAATTTCCCGTTTAACAGCTTGGTTTGCAGCCACCTCTAAGAAGTCCAGGGAATTCTGCAAATCCCTGGCCCCGTTCCCTGTTCGTGTGCCGTGGCTCCGAGCTCCCAGCCCTGAGGCTCTTGCACAGACGAGCTCCCTGGACTCGGGGCAGCCGAGATTCTGACCTACTTGTGGTGAGTGAGACCTGATGTTTATTGCAGCATCTTTGGGTTATCTGGAGTTGTGCTGTGGTGCCGTGGTCTCAAGATGCTCCTTATTGCTGCTTGAGCCTCTGGGCCGGATGCTGAAACTAGTCTAGTACTTTCTCTCTGGGGAGAAACCATGACAGACACACGTTATTTAGTGAAAGCAGAAACGGTCCTTTGTTTTGGTGCTCAAATGTGAAGTTTTGCCGCTTCTGGTTTTCTTTGAGGCACCTTCCTTTTTGGTTCCATGGTTGCAATTACAGGGTGCTTCTTCTAAAGGATATTGGTAGTCCTTGTGTGTCTTGAGGGAACCCCCCCCTGACTGGGGAGGTCAGGAAGAACTGTCCTGTGCACGTTAATCGTGCCACGTTGGCCAGTTGGAGCTGCGGGGCTGGACGAGGTGACTCGTCCCAGCTAAGGATGGCTCGTCCCAACCACCACGGCTGGGCCTGCTCTTGCCTTCTCTGGAGGAGTCCCAGCCACCAGAGCCACTGCCTCTCCCTGCGAGCAATTGTACACTAATATAGAATGGAATTAGTGATTTGTGTTAATTTAGAAGCAAACAATAAAATGTTATAGTATAAAGGTTTTCACATAAACATTGGTAAGTAGCCACTGGGTATATCCAGCAGTTAAGGCAGTTGGCTTAATAGTTGATGAAGTAAACCAACTTTTTCTCTAAATAGTTTATTTTCTGGTTTTTGTTCCTGCAGGGCAGTACTGACGTGAAGCCAGGCTGATGACAAACAGCTCTTGATGGGACCAGAAGGGTATGATACGAACTGTCACGATACACCCTGTGGAGGAAATACAATGGAAAAGCAAAGGTATTTTTTAAAAATTGTTATAATTTATTTTCCACAAATAGCAAAATACAGTCAGTTTTCAGCTTTCAGTGGAGAATCTCAAGTTAGGATCTTAGGCCAATGGTGACATGATTTGTCTGAATAAGTGGCAAATCTGTTCTGCCCATTAAATTAAAAAAATAAAGAAGCTGTGCACTCTGAAGTCACCGCTGTCTCGTTGAGGAGGCACCAGATGCAGCTGTCCCAGGTGATGCTTTTAGTATCTCATTTGTGTAGAAGCAGCTGCACGTTTTCCTATTTACAATACATCTACTCAGTAGGGACCTGAGGACTTCTCTCCTCGGGTGGAAGTGGCTTTTATCACCCAGGAGACAAGGACAACTGCACGTGTCGGTGAAGCCATTCTGCTAGAATAAGTTAGGTGAATGTATTTTGCATTAAGAGATTTAGTCGAAGCAGTGTATTTTCAGGGTACATTCATGTACATATTTAACTCTTTTCTGTGTAAAGCAGCTTTACATATGTGAACAGACATTAAGGAAATATTGTTACTGTTGGAGGGAACTAGAAGGACCCTGGTGTGTGGGCACTCTGTGCTCTGGCAGTTCCTGTGAGCTGAGTGTCTTGCCAAGGAAGGACTCCAGGGACAAACCAAGGACAAGGAACTGTTGGCTGTCAGTTGTGCCCCTCCGTTTCCAGCCACAGAGAAGCAGCACTTCTGTACCCATTACACAGGCATCATGAAAGAAAGTGTGTGAAACAGCTGGGTGGGATTGTCCTTCAGCACAGAGGGCTCACGCGGAGCAGAATGAGCTTTCTTCCTGAATCCCAGCTCTTGGCAAAATCCCATAGCCCGGAGCCAAATGCCTTATGAAGAAGAATGTATTTAACTGTGAGGCAGGCAGCTCAGGGAACAGGGTCTCAAAACCAGCTCCTTGAATTCTTCCCTCGGAAGGTTGATTTTTAATTCTCATGTCTCTAAAGCAATGTTTTTTGACCTATCATCTGGAGAGTTCCCTGTATCACTCCTAATGGATCCATGTGTGGGACTGGAAAAGGGGTATAAATGTCTTTTTAGGAAGCATGTTTTGCTCTGTGTGCTCCTGGGAACGTGCCTGACAGTCTCCACCGAGGTGCTCTCTGGAGAGTGAGGTGCCGTGTCCCTGATGAGTTATCCTGCTCCTGTCCAGCACCCAGAGCGAGCGGTTCCTGGACAAGACCTTTCTCTGCTGGCACTGGGCTCTGGGGAGGGCTCCACGCCTCAGGGGTGAGAGCAGAGAGCACCCCAGTCTCTAACAGACGCCCAAACAGTCGCAGCAGCTCCTCCCCAGCTGACACTCAGATGTCCCCTGACAGCAGTTCCCAGGGGATTCGTCTGTCGGTTGGATTCTTTGCTCTTCTGGTAAATGCACCAACTGGCATTACAGTCTGGGCTGCTTTTCAAGGTCGTATTTCACATGACAATAATCTGTGTTTGGCTGCCACGTTCCTTTCAAGTACGTGACCCTGGAGTAATCTTCAGCACGTGACTGTCCTGTGCATTTACATCAAACCACAGTGAACGGTATCTTTATTAGCACTGACAGTCTGAGCGCAAACCACATTTTCAATAGCTTATAAGTGAAATACGTATCTGACTTGAAAGCCAGCTGCTGAAGGCCTTCTAGAAAGACACGCTGATTGGGAAGGGAGAGGAAAACCCACATGGGTGTTTATCTCTTGAGGTCAGCAAGCAGTAGCACAGAGGGCCCCCCACACGTGTGTGAAAGTCAGCAGCCCGTGTCCGCAGCAGCCGATAAAGCCAGGAACAAGGAAGCTCCAGATGCTGGCAGTGGTTGGACCATGGGCAGGCTCTATCCTAATTGCAGTGTCTTGTCTTAAGAAATGGATTTGCCCTGGGCTTGAATCTTTAAAATTCTGAGGACTCTGGCACCAGTCCACTGAAACACGTGCTTATATCAAGCGAGTAAAGAGTCCCCTTGCACGTGGGAGAAAGGGTGACGTTGGGACAGGCCGGGTGGTAGATGTGTATTTTGAGCACCTGGATTGGTGCAGAAGTGCCTGGTTTTTAGTCCAAGTTTGCAGGCTGGGTGATTGGAAAGACATTGAGGTTTTGTAACTCATTTGTCTTTGTACAAGAAAGTCTTTGTACTCTAAGCTGTGGGAGCCGTCCTGGCCTCAGCCTCCTGCAGGCAGGGGCCCTCTCAGAAGCTGAAGGAGACTTTCTTTCTGGAGTGCAGCAGCATTTCTAAAGAATTCAAGACAATGTTGGGATGGAACAACCTGGGCTCCTTAAGATGCACCTTCTTTATAGGTGAAACACCAGATACAGGCAGAAATGAGGTGGAATATGTACTTTTCCTGACAAACGCATTGCCACCGTAATATACAAAGTTATTGAAATTATTTATATCATATGTATAGAGTTAGTATTAGTTATGGAAATTCCTCACTTTGTGGGGGAAGGCAGAGCAGAGAGTTGTGTGCCAGGATACTTCACAGCTTATGTTGTGTTTTGGATGAAGCTTGAGGCTGCTGGGGCTGTTCTGTCCTGAAGACTGAACCAGTGCAAGGGACATTGTTACTGCAGGTGTGTCAGAGCAATAGGTCGTCTGGTTAAAAGCAACATTCCAAGCAAGGACGATGCTCTTGGAAGTTCAGTATTTGTTGCTTTTAGGAAAAATGTTCTATTTCGAGCATTTCTCATTTTGACTAGGAAAGACTAAAATAAAGGTGAAATGAACATGATAAATTCTAGATTCATCAGTTTCCCTCTCCCTTGCTTTGCTTTACTCTCAGCTTTATGGAAGTCTCTCCATCCATGGGAGAATTGGTTAAGAGTGCTCCTTGCCTGCAATATGGGGAGGCTCCTGGTTTTTACTCTTACAGCTCCGTCCCTACAGTGGTGGCAGGTCTCACTCTGCCATAATTCAGAAGAAAGAGAGTGTACAAAACCACTCCAGCTTGGTGAAAGCCTGCCTGGAGCTGGGCTCATGGCGAGAAGGTGGTGGTGGTCTCAGTCTCCATGGCGAAGGAGAACCTCTTGCTCTCTCGGCAGGTGGACAACTGCCAGAGACGCTCCTGGCTCAGGCAGCCCAGCTCCTTCAGGAGCTTGAAGAGGTCGTTGCGGAATTTGACGCCAATGAAGGCGTAGAGGAAAGGATTGAGGCAGCATCGGAAGCAGGCCAGAGTGTAGGTCACGTCATCTGCCACGTCAAGCTTCTTGCTCTCCTCACAGGAGCTGGTGTGGTTGAAGGCTGAGATGGTCTTGGCCAGCATGACGCTGTTGTAGGGCAGCTGGAAGACAACGAAGACAATTACCACAGCGATGATGACCTTGATGGCTTTATTCTTCTCAAAGTTGCGGGCCTGGAGAAGTGTTTTGATGATGATGAGGTAGCAGAAAGACATGACCAGTAGAGGAAATAAGAAGCCAAAAACCATTTGGGACACTTTGATGCCGGTGTTGAAGGTCTGCAAGTCATTAGCGATGATTGAACAACGGGGATGGTCCCCTGAGTTATTGACACCACTGTGAACCAGCTCAGGGATGGAGAGGATGAAGGCCAGGACCCAAATGAGGACGCATGTGACCTTGCTAATGAATATCATCCGGGGACGGAAGCGGTGGGCTGAGGCAGCCTGAACGATGGCAAAGTACCTGTCGATGCTGATGGACAGGAGGAGCAGCATCCCGCTGAAGAAGCTCATTTTGCAGATGCAGTAGACAGCTTTGCAGGCAGACTCCCCAAAAAGCCAGTGCACGGCTGCGCTTGTGGCCCAGAAGGGGAGGGTCAGCAGGAAGAGGATGTCTGCCAGAGCCAGGTTCAGCAAAAAGATGTCCGTCATGGTTTTCAGCCTCTTGAAGTAGATGTAGGTGAGCATCACCAGCCCATTCCCCAGCAGCCCCGTGAAGCAGATGAGGGAGTACATGGCAGGGAGGAAGGCAGCTCGGAAGTTACGGACTTCCTCCTTCTCGCACAGCGTCTCGAAGAGGTTGTAGTCGATGGTGCTGTTGGAGTCATAGTAATCGGTGACGTTGTTCCCAGAGCAGAACTAGAAGAGGGAAGGAGAGGAGTGTGTTGGGAGAGGTTCTGGGCCTCTCTGCGGCCGTGTCGGGAAGGAATCCCCAGCCACAGAGAAGTCCCAGGGAGTTCCCAAGCCTTGGCTCACACAAACATCACAGAGCTGGTGAGGTCTCGTGGCTGTAAACATTCCCCACAAGTATGTGGGGTTTGGGGATTTTTGGGGGCTCATAGTGGAAATTCCACAAGAAATGTTTTGTGCTCAGCCAACGTAACACCTGCGAGCTCTCGAGCGCGTGGCTGCTTTCCAGGAGGTTTCAGGCCCCAGTACAGCTGCATGTACAGCCTCAGCTGTCCGGGGAGATGTGAAAAACAGTACATCCTTCAGCCTTGCCCCTCTCCCGGCAGGGACAGCACTGCTTCTTGACTGACTCCACTCCTTAGGCTTTTTCTCACTCGGTATTCCCTCCCTTCTCCCATCCGAGATACCCCTGGTGCTCGTGTCCCCCGCAGCAGCCCAGCACGGTGAGCTCTAGGGTCCCCTGGGCTCCTGCTGCCACCCTGGCCGGGGGACGGGGAGACAAAGCCGGAGCCCCCTGGGCTGTTTCTTTGCTGGGTTAATCGAGGTGTCAATGGGACGGGGAGGAAACGCAGCCCGTGAAGCAGGAAACTGTTACCGTGCTGGCGCGGACACGCTGCCGGCATCTCCTTCAGGCCCCTGCCCCTGATTTAAGTTCTGATTATTCTCTTTTCATCTTCCTACATTGCCATAACCTTCAGGGCAGAGTGAGCTTGCGGTATCTGTGCCCTGCTTTTCTGCACCTCATTAGTCTCCAGCACCTTCTCTCCGTTGCTCAGAGATGAAAGGTTTCCCCTGGATACCTGGGCCCGTTATCGGTGAGTATCTTCGCGTGCTCTCCATCTCGGGCAGGCTGGGCTTTCACCACATCCTGCCTGCTCTCCGGAGACACACTGCCAGACGTGAAAGGGAAAAGAAGCGGGCTGCAAACCTCTCCCCATGCGGCCAGCCCTTTGGAGAGCTGGGGCTGGGGCTGTGGTGTGGCAGAGGCTGCGGGAGCAGGGGCAGGTCATGGCACAGCTCGGTGCTCTGGGGTCTCCTTCCCACGTCAGACTCTTCCTCTGAGCAGGAACAGGCAGAGGAAGATGCTGAGCTCTTCCTCCTTGGGCCTGTCAGCTCTCCCACACCGACCCCACTTAAAGCCCAGGGCTTTGACCAAGCTCTTTCTGAAAAGCAAAGCGCTGGCTCTTCATGAGCACTCGGTGTAGGGTGCTCTCGTTTTACTGAAAATGCTCATTTTGGTGCTGGAGTGGGACTTGGCTCTAACAGCCCAGGGAATCTTAAAAGCGCAGTGTATCTATTGTTTCTCTTCTCTCTCTGTGTTTGTTCCTGTTGTTTGTTTTCCCCCTGGCTCCCAGCCCCACTCTGCCTCACCCCCACCCTGCCAGTGTCCCCCCACTTCTCTGCGGGCCGTGGGTGGCTGCTTTCTGCCTGTCAGGGTTCTTGAGGTCTGTCTTTACCCACAACAGAAATGCAGCTGGATTTCAGCAGGATTGTTTTTAACATCTTACCTGAAAAATTAGAGGGAGGCTGAAAACAAGGGTGACCCGTAACTGCTTGCCTGTGGAAGAAGGAGACAGTGTTAGCAGTTGGGCAGGGGTTTTCACACCAGGCTCAGGCTGAGATCCCAGCAGTAGCATGGTTGTCCATGGCATTCTCACCCCGGAGCTTCCCACAGTTCTGTAAAGTAAAACCTGATGAAGATGCTAATAAAATAAGTTATTGTCAGAGCACAGAATATGTCTCAGGAGTCTGCTCCCCCCGAGTTTCATCCGCAGAGGCTGATGGCTGAGCACAGTTAACTTGTCCACAGTGTAACTGTTTGTATTTTGTATACTGTTTTTTTTCTTTTTTTCTTACAGGCAGTCAGCATCCCATCTCCTGTGCCAGGCTCTGAGCTGGGAGGGTGTAGTGTACTCAGCCTGTGTGAAACCCTGCAGCTGTGAGTGCAATAAATTCAGCCCAGCTGTTCCCCAACAGCACGGTGCTGGGGCTGCAGGACAGGAAAGCTCTGCTCCCTGCAGGATATATGTGACTGAAGCTGCCTGAAATTTATTGCTTGTCTTCTAAATGTCAGGGTTGGCTTCTGCTGCCTTTGGATGGGGAGATACAGGATGCTGACAGCCGGGAGGAAAAATGAAATTCAGAGCCAGATGTGATAATGGTGAGAGCGATCTCAGATGAACAGCTCTTCCTGCTGTGGTTAGCAGAGGCACAGAGGTCAGTGAAAGCTTTCTCCACACTCTATTTAAAGCACATGCTGGCATCTGCCTCAGGCAGCTGCAACTGAGAGTTGCCCAAGCCAGGGAAGGTGATGGGGAAGGGTGAGAGAGGCCTGGCCTCTGCCCGCTCTGCTGCCAGCAGATTTCTCCCTCCCTGAGGGAGAGTTGGCGTTGGCTGTTCCGAGCATCACACTGCTCATCCCGGGATGTCCCCTTGGGCTCATTCCCCACACTGCCCCTCCGTTCCCTGCCCATCGTCTGCTCCAGGGTCCCTGAGCAAGGCTGGGGCAGAGGTGGGAGATGTTTCTTGTAGGGAGTGTGGCTTTCTCCTCCTGGCCTGTTTGGTCCTAAACTTGGCTGATTCCTTTGCCGCCTTGTGCTTCTGCCCTGCTCTGTTCCCTTCCTTGGAGAGCCCCTTTGTGCCCTCCCCTGCTCGGCTGGTCTGCTGCTCGGGTGTTGCTCTGGACTGGGATGGTGAACTTCTACTGCTTCAGGTGACGCAGCCGTTGTGCCAGTCTGCCCAGTTTGTCACTTGCAGTAGCATCGTTAATAACAGATACGGTGACTTTGGTATCTGTGATTGGAGGGGCTCGTTCGTAGGTGAGCAGCGACGTGTGGGTGAGAGATCCTCAGCCACGTGTGAAAAAACTTGTATTTCTCAGCCTCAGAGCTTGTGTTTTGTGGAAGTTTCTGCGTCACCTTCAGCCCCCTGTTCTCATCTGGGTGCTGGGTTCTGTCCACACACCCCTCTCTGAGGGGTGCTCTATCAATCACACTTGGAAAAGTGTGATAGAGCATCATTAGGGCTGGGGACACGCAGCAATGGAGCGTGCCCAGGTTGGGCTTGAGGGGGGCTTGGGGGGGAGGCTGGGCCAAATGCTTCTGTCCGAACTTTCAGTGCCCAGTGGCTTCCACCCTGACCAGTCCCAGGCTGCAGGAAGAGGTTTGAGTGTAGCCATCTCTCCTGTCAAGCTGCTGATGTAACTTTTGCATGTTACACACAGGAAATTCACCAGGTTTGTGTGGCTTTCAGTGTATTTAAGCAAGTCTAGGCTGTAATTACCTCCCACCCCCCCCTGCCCTCGGACACAGGCACAAGGTCCCTGAGCCATTGGAGTCTTTAGTCTCCTGTGCCACCTTCTCCATAGCCTGAATCCCAGGGGATGCCTGGAGCTGGTGCTTACATCTGCCTGTGCCTGTTGGTGGACAATAATTCCCTCTGCTGGCCTATCTTGGCCACTTGGGCAGGGGAGAGGAGCCCCTCAGCCCCAAGGCTCCATCCCTTGCTCTGGGCACTGCCCGGTTGGCAGTTTCTCTTCCAAGGACACGGTGCCTCCTAGTGCCAGGCTGCAGTGCTGGGTGCTGGTCCCCAGGCTCGGGGACATCTTCCCCTGCTCTCTCTGCATCTCCCCTTCAAGCCCCTATTTAATCTGAAGTGTCATGAGAGCACTCCTGTCTCTGAGAGCACAGCCCTGGGGAGTTGCTGGTCTTATTTTTTCCTTTCCTTAGCAGTGGTGGGGGGCTGGCCACTGACTCAACCACGGCTCCTGCAGCAGTTCAGCAAAGAATCATTCCTTTGAAGATTTCACACTTTTTTTCTCCCCCCTCTCAGTTGCTGTTTCACATGTCTTAAATGTCAAATGATTTTCAATATAAAAAAAAGGCTTGCACTGTTTGTTTCTCCCCTATTTTTGTCCCCCCCCAGCCCTCAGCTTACGCACTCGCTGCGGCGGGGCCAGCGCAGCCCTGCAGCCTCGTGGTCTTCCCACACCAGTTTGTGGAGCCAGTCCCTGCGTCACCAGTTTCAGGCAGACTGGACGAAACTCACTTCTCTCCCTCAGGGCTGGTGGGGGGGGGGGGGGTCTGGGTCAGTCAGGGGGGAGAGAGCAGAAGCAAAGGAGTTGCAGAGAGGAAATGAGACATGCTCTGGAGTTTAATGGTTTGAGGTACCTCACTTTACTTTTTGTCTCTTTTTTTTTTCCCCTCCTCTCACAGTTCTCTGCTGTGGGTATTTTCCTAAAGTTTTGTTCCTCAAAATATTAAGAAAAAACCCCCCTTTCAAAAGTCCCCACAAGCAGTTGAACTAGAAACCTCATTTATAAAGAGACAACAGAAACCCATTACAGATGAGTCAGGACATGTTCCAAAGCCCCGTGTCACCTTGTGTCACCCTGTACCCTGTACCCCGTGGCTGGTGGCACAGACTCTGCTGCAGCTCCAGGTCCTGTGGGACCCAGGGAAAGGAGAATCGCTCCACGCGAATGGAAAAGGGAAGGGGTCTCTGCTGCTGAGGGCATGGGGAGAGGGGGCAGCAGCAGCAGCCCCCTGGTTTCGAAGCTCTTCCTCTGTGGAGTGAGCACGAGGGTGAGATTCACCCCACTGAGCACCCGGAGAAAAGCGAGAGTGGGGAGCACTGGCAAAGCCCCTCTGCCTAAAACTCCCGGGGAGAGGATGTTGCTCTGGTGGCCAGAACTGCAGAGCAGAAGTTTCAGCCTCCAGCCCCGTGGCACACGTAGGCCATGAGTAACGTACTCTCTCTGCCTTTAAACTAGTTTCTGGTGCCTCTTTAACATCAGTATAGTAGGCTTTTGGGGAAAGAACCGGCTATTTCTGAGAAAAATTAATCATACTTAACTGCCAACAGTCACTATATCATTTAAGAGCTCGGTGCCTGTCCCCCCCCTCCCCCCCGCTCCTCTCAACTGCCAGATGAGAGAGACCATCATTTCAGGAGTGAGCAAATCCAGTGAAACTAAGTCATACTGGTATTTCATGTGCTTATAGATCTGGTACAGAAGAAAGTTAAGTATTATCTGCCTCCACCATTTTTTAGAAAATTGTGAATCAAAAGATGAGATAAGCAAGTTAAAAAAAAAAATAAATTAATCCTTAAGCAACCCAATGAGGTTTCCTGTATCACTGCTTCAAAAAGTGATAATGCTGTGCTGCTTTCAGTGCTGTGCAGGAGTTCCTTTGGGATTCTCCTCTGAAATACAACAGGAGGAGAGAAATCCCCAAGCAGGAGAATGGTCACACTCTTCTTGGCAAGTTCTCACTAATTCTGTCTTTTTCCTGTCATAATTAATCTTTGCCAGTTTGTTAGAGCCAGAGTAACAGCTGCACCCCCAGATGCTGAACCCCCTTTAAGCAAGAAGCTTGAAGCACCCGCTTGGTGCCGCCGAGGCCGGAGTCTGACTGGGGGGAGGGAGGTGAAGGGGTCCCACTGGGTTGTGGTGCTTTGGGGGCAGGGATTCCAAAATGCAGGGGTTTCCTAAGACACCGAGTCCCGGCGCTGTGAGGAGCAGCCCTGGGCTGAATCCCCAGATCACTGCTGGCCCTGCAGGAGAAGTCCCTGCCTGGGAAAGGAGGACTGCTCCGGGGGCAAAAATGGGGATGAGTTTCAGGGCTGGAACAGTAGATGAAGGTACAAAAAGAAACGGTTATTTTCCCTCTGGGGGATTCGGAGTGGGTCACTTTAAGTTTTTACATCTCAATTTCTTCAAACTAGAGAGGGCAGGACTCTCTGTTCTCGTGCTCCAGTCTAAGGCACTGGGAGGGAATGGTCCTGGGATGTCCCACTGTGACAGCACCTCACACAGGCACCCACCCCTCCCAGCCCGGGGGGCCCTCAAATCCCGGGCAATTTAAAACTCTGATTTGAGAATGTCCCAGAGACAAGGCAGTGACACCTCCTGAGTCATCCTGCTGCGAGATTTAATTCATTTCACCTGGACTGGGGCTCTACTGGGATGAGCTCTGGGGCCACTGCCCCGTCCCTCTCCCCATCCTTATTGCGGTGCTGACCATCCTCTGCCTCAGAGGGACCGGGAAACCCAGTCTGGGAAACCTGGTTATAAACTAACTTGCCCACCCGAGCTATTGCATCTCTCCCTTAGCCACCCTGGGATCAGTTTGCAAATATTGGAGCAATAAAAAAGTAAAAACAAATTAAAAAAAAAAGAGGAATAAAATCATACAGCCTTAGAGGAAAGAAGAGTCTGCATCTTCTCTGCCGCATCTCCCACCCACGGAGCCCTTCCCACCTACTCCAGCTCCTGGAAGCTGGTGCCTGTGGAGCATCAAGGGAGCAGCACCACATGGAGAAAGAGAGTCTGGGACTTTCAGCAAGAGGCAGAAACAGGTTGTCCTGTGTCTCCTGGGCTGCCCCAGAGGCGCCAGAGAAAAGGCTTGGTGATGGGGTGGTCCATGGGCACAGACAAGGGCACTCGCTCGGGGCTGGTCCAGCTCTGAGCAAACACAAACCTATGACTTTGCAGCAGTTTTGTTGCTGCAGGAAAGAGGCTCGTTAATAGAAACAATTTGCATAAGACTGGACAGACTTAGCCAACAATAACCTCTGGTGTTTGCTCCCAATTCTTTGATTTATGCACTGAATTAAAATATTGCCAAAGAGATAGCACTGTCTCGCTCTACTTTTTGGGGTTTTTTTTAAGAACATGGAAGAAAAGGTATGGATTATCTGAGAAAAACTCATTAACTCTGGGACAGAGTAGCCCCTTGAAGTCCCCTCAACGCCTATTTTTGTGTGTGTTTCTGCAGCAATTGATTTGAAGTTTTAAAAACATTTTTAAACATTGCTTTTTTTTTTTTTAAATAGTAATTATAAGGAATATGAAAACCTTTTCTATTGCTGAAATCCTCTGTTAAGAGTGCTTCAGCCCTGTCTCATGGGATGTGAATTTGGGCATTAGTAGTAAAGCTGAAGGCACAGCCGAGGCTGTGGAGCAGGTACTCACCACCATCCATGGTCTCCTTTCAAGCAGGGATGAAGTCACAGGGTTGCCCAGAGCATCCTACGTTCCAGCGCAGCCCCAACGCGCCGCAGCTCCCTCCAGAGACCCTCTTTGGGAAACTCGCTCTTTTATACTTCCTACCCCTCAGCGAGAGGCTCATGACGTGCCCGGGTGTCGCTGACATTTGGTAGACCCTCCTCCTCCTCCTCCTGGTGCCTGCAGCAGCCCAGGAGAGCAGTGCCTTGGGGCTCCCTGGTGCCTCCTGAGGGCTGCGCACACGCGCCTTGTGGGGAGACTCGGTAAAACCAAGGGGGTTCTGCTTTTGCAGCGACACATGAGAAATGGTCTGTGGTGAAGGGACAGGGGGAGCGAGTCCCCTGCCTTGTTTCTTCTCCTCTCCCCAGCAGATCCTGCTTCAGATGCTGGAGCATCCACCAGAACCCAGTGCTGTAGGGAACCGGGAGGATGCCCAGCTCCTCTGCTGGACCCTTTCTGGGTAAGGGGTCCAACTACCCCATGAACAGTCTCGGGGGGCAGGGCTGCTGGGGGCTCTGTGTCCCCCACGCTCGCAGCATCCTCTACGTTATCAGCAGCTCAGGCGAGTGAGTGGACTTCCCCCCCCCACCACCACCACCTTTTTCTGCTTTTGGGTGGTTTTGTGTTACTGTTTGCCGTGTATCTGTGTGCACCATCTTCCTCAAAGGATTTTGTGCCGTTGCAGTCCCACGCCTACCCCACCAGCACGTTACTGCACAAGTTTCAGCCCTCAGGACTCAGCCCCAGGGGGACCTACAGGACCATCAGCTCCAGTCCCTGCCCTCACATGGCGTCCCTTCATCCCATCCTCTCCCCCCAAGGAACAGGTTCAGTGCAAACCCGTAGCTTTGGTTCAGTGTCAGCCCAAGGTGGACCCTGCTCTTGGCACAGACTCCTCTAACAGGTAGAGCCATCACCAGCTCCTCGTCAACTCACCTTCCTTCTGAGGTGACTCAACATATTCTCTGTGGCACCTTGTCCTCTGCATCTTCTTACAATAGGTCACTGCAGCCGGGATGGATGGAGGAATGAAGCCCCACGGGATGGATCCCAGAGAGCGATTACAACCCCCAACGAGTTCAACTCGGGCAGATCCTGGGTTGTGCTGCGGGTGCCCTGCTTGGGGTTGGAGAAGGCAAAAAGCTTCAGGGTGGACCCAGTTCACCAACAAACCTAACATTACAGTGAGGGTGCTTTTATTTAAGCTATTTTAAAATAATGTAATGGCCAACCACAGCCAAACCAGGACTTCAGTAGAATTTAAGTCCATGTAAGAGTCTGATCCTACTGCTGGTCACTTGCTGCCCTGCCTGTAGCACCAACTGCTTCAACACGAAGCCAAATGTTTCTCTCCTTGCCCTTCTCCTGCCCAGAATAAACACACCTGAAGCCAAGGACGCTGTGGATGGTCTCAGAGTCTGCATAAGCACCCACCCAGACCCTCCTTAGACCTTGTGCCAACCCAACTGTCACTAAAAAAACCTTCTTCACGTCTCTCCCTCGGTGGGGCAGTGCCCTGATCCCGTTCGGGGTGGTTAACATGCCGGATGCTGGATTCCCTCACCCAAAGTCAGGGGCTTGAAGACTCTCGGGGCTTTCATCTCCCTTCCCAGGAGTCACCCTGTGCTTCCCTCAGCGCTGTCTGAGCGCCCATCGCTGGCGTGGAGCTAAACCACGAGCCCTGCTGCACCGGCAGGCGCAGCTCACATCTCCGCAGCTCTATTTATTGCTCTGTTTTCCCTTTGTTCATCGATTATCCCACCCGGCACCTCTGCCTCTGAGAGCTTTATCTTTTAACCACTTCCGCCAAGAAGGGCGAGAGATGAAAGCCCTCGCTCAGGTAGGGGCAGAATACCTGGAACCGGTGGGTGTAATGGCTCCGGGCGCCGTGGCGGTGCTGTCGGTGGGTGCACGGCGATGGGGACACTCTCCTGGCTCCGGGGAAGGGCACAGGCTGTCGGGCAGCGCCGCAGACAGTCCCTCCCCAGAGCCAGCGGGCAGAGGGGTTGCAGTTTGTTTTCTGCACATACTCCCTTAACTTCAACGTTTCAGTGCTTTGGTGCCACGTCCTGCATTGTCAGAACCAACTCAAGTAAAATTGTTTTCCTTAAAAAAGGATGGGATTATTTAAAAATAAACAATTTACGAGGTCTTTATAACACTGAACCTTCTTGTACAGTCATGTTCTGTACCTAGAGAGTTCTCAAAACATTTATTAAAGCTTTGCTTAATTTGATTGTGTGCATTTGCAGCCCATTTCACGCCTTAGTGATCTGTCTCTTTGACACATGCCCTTTAGCACGTGTGCCCCGTTTACACAAATGTGATCCTGCGGGAGCAAACACCGCCCTTCTCAACGTTCCAGGCCTGAGCTCTGCCCCGTGCAGCCCCACGGTGCTCTTTGCTCACCAGAACACATTTCTAACCCTAAAGATAAATTCATTATTAAAAAAAATATAATCAGGTTACCGGGTATTTTCAGTCTCCCGTTCGAGCCCGGGTTACACTGTTCACCCCCACTGCAGGAAGCGTGGAAATCGGAGACTGAGATTTGTTGCCCAGGTTGCAGGACCAGAGCCGGGTGGCAGTTGCTCATCAATATGACTTGTCAAAAGAAAAACAGTTCCTAATAAATTCCACAGGAAGTTGGCTCAAAAAGAAAGATTTCAGTTCAGATTGGGTTCCACTGCAACTGAAACACTGAAT
The DNA here is from genome assembly GCA_004320125.1 of Scolopax mira. Taxonomy (NCBI): domain Eukaryota; kingdom Metazoa; phylum Chordata; class Aves; order Charadriiformes; family Scolopacidae; genus Scolopax; species Scolopax mira. The sequence goes on along the minus strand of BJBW01002242.1, from coordinate 88,605 downwards.
TTGCTGAACCAAATTGAAACGTGTCATCTTGAAGTGATCTGACACGAAATGGCCACTCGCTCGGCAACGACACCCCTCCTGGGAATTCAGCTCCTGAGTTTCCCAGCTCCGTCCCCTGGGAGGGGATGAATTTCTGGGAGGGGATGGATTTCTGGGAGCCTCTGCATCCACCTCGGCACACGGGGTCCCAGGACGGGGAGGATCCCAGCAGGGGCAGAGCAGTGAGTCGGGCAGAGTCGGGTGATCTTAGAAAGCAGAACTGCTCAGGCTCCGCTGCGCGTTAGCGAAGGTGTCATTCGTTCTGAGAAAAGCACAACACAAGGTGTTTTGACATCCTGAATTCAAAGCTGACCTGTATTTGCCACTGATTTGGCTTTGAATGAATTGAGATGGAGACAGGCTCTGAACCACCACCTTCTCGGGAGGTGGGGAGTCTCTGCAGCTCTGCCCGGGGCTGCCCAGGAGCCCCCACAGCACGTCGGGGTGGGCTCACACGGCGCTGAGCAAGTGGCACCAGCGGCTCCGGGTGGGCAAAGTGACAGCAAAGTGACATCGCTGCCGTCCAGCCACAGGCTGAGCACCAAGGGAGGGTCTGTCTACAAATTAAAGCATCACAGTCCAAACCCGGGTACCGCGGGTCCCTTACGAAGCACCGACCTGTCCCCCTCTTCCTGCCGTGGGTCTGGACACCACGGAGCAGGGAAGGACCTGAGCCACCGGGAAGGGTTTCTGCCCTCGTGGAGGAGCCAGAGTCACCCAGACGGACGCTTTGGTGAGTCAAGGGTCAACCTGACTCAACTGCCCACTTCCCAGTAACATCCCTTCACCGACGTTCCCTGTGCTCTTTCGCTCTCTCCCACCTCCCGGGACCCCACACCCGGGATCTCCCACCTCCTGGTTTGCCTCCTGCCCAGACACCCCTCGAGCTCGGCTCAGGGAGATGGGTGGCCAACTCGTGGGGGTTTGACACAGTCATTCCTCCAGCAAACACCAAAAAAAAAAAGCAGAAGTGAAATTGTGAGTAAATTCCTGACATTAAGAGCGGTACCCAGCTGGGATTCCTCGCCCAGAGGAGTTCTTAGAGCGGTGGTAGGGGATGCCCTGAAAAAAAGTCTCATGATTGTGATCTCACGGTGAGGTTATTAAAAGATCCTTATCCTCCCAGCAGAGGAAGCAATCTGAGCAGCCGGCAGGCTCTGCCGCGGGTGGTGGTTGCCCGTGTTGCCTGTTGCCGGCCGCAGAGGGAAGGACACACGCCTGCTGTCACCGGGAATTCACCCGCTTCGTGCCTGCGTCATGCCAGGGGTGATGGCCTTTCTCTGCAGTTCTTTTCTGGAGAAAAAAAACCAAAACAAAACCCCCACATTTTTACCAGATTGACATCTGCTCTGCCCTAAGGCAGGTTCCTCAACCTGCAGCCCAGGAATCGGGCTGGGAGGAGGGAAACGGCCCCAGGGATGCGGGTGGGGGGCAGTCAGGGCCCCGCTGAGCTGTGGGGTGAGGGGGGTGAGGGGCAGTGAGGTCTGTGCTGCTGGTTCCTCCGTCCCCTCGCTCCCCGGCCAGATCTGCTCCCTTCCGCTCGCTCTCCCCACCGGGTCCCTGAGTACGGAGGGTCCCGGGAAGAACAAACGGGTCCCTTCTGCCCTGAACTGACGTGAGGGAGACAGTGGTCACCCCAGAATGACAAGTGAGGAAGGGCAAGGAGATAAAAAAAATAAGAAGAAAAACTGCTGGGAGGTTACAGGAGCCACCCAGGGGAGGGAACGTCACCCCTGGATGTGTCTGGGGAGGGTTTTGATGCCTTCCCTGCACCTCGGTCCCACACAGGTGGGCAAAGCCCCGAGCAGCTCCCCCAGGACACAGAACAGCAGGGAGCAGGCGTGTTCCAGGCCAGGGGATAACGAGACAGTATTTTGTCCTCTGGGAGAATAGAGGGTTAAAGTGTCTGCTGCCCCTGCAGCGTCCTCCCTGCTGTACCCTATTGACAAGGTGCAGGGTTTAACACCAGCCCCCCGTGGTCCCTGGAACAAAGCTGGGTGTAGAACCAGGGAACAAACCCCTCAGCAGTTTCTCCAAGAGCTCCTCCAGTCCTCTCTGTCACAGCTCCGGCTTCCTTCATCCCTGGGCTTAAAAAAAATAAGAAATAATATAATATTGTGGAACTGATTTTCCACTCAGTTTCTGTTGTTACTGTCACTTTGATTTGGCTTCCCACGCCCCACCCCAGAACTGGTGCCAGGATTAAAATGGCTTTTTCTTGCCTGTTTAATAGAATTGAGTGGGGGGAGAAAAAAAAAAAAAAAGCCAAATTGAAACTAGCTGTTTTGAAACTGTTTACAGAAATTACAGACTTCTGTAAGACCCAAGTGAAGCTGAACGTGATAATTGACAACAAAATAAGGCACCAGCCTGATAACTGCTAAAACCACTTCAAAAAAACCCCTTGAAGACCATGAAAAAAAAGCGTCAAAGCGAAAGAAGGGAACTGAGAACACAAACAGAGACATCAACCGGAGCAGCATCCCTGCCTCCAGGCCTGCGCCGGGGCAGCTGGTCTCCACCCGGTCTCCAGTACAAACCCCACTGGATCCCATCGGTGACGCTCTGGGTACCCGAGGGAGAGCTGGAATCTGGGGGGGAGGCGGTTGGTGGAGGATCAGGTGCTGGAGCATCGAGGCAGAGGCGGTTACGGCACCAGGAACCCCAGGAGAGGTGCTGCCATCACAGCCCCTCCTCTGTTTGACACGATTAAACTCCACGTTCTGCCGTGCATCGATTGCAGTTCATCTCTGAGGTGCCCAGAGAACCAATTCCCAGGCTCTGCTGGAGCTGTACCAGAGCTCTTACACCCCCCACCCCCCCAGTTCTCTCTCTCTGGGGGGGCAGCGGGAGCCACTGGGGGTTTAGGACAAAACCTGGGAGGAAGAAAAGGTGAAAGGCCCCACTCTGCCTCCACCACAGCCCTTCCCACGGCAGCTCCTGCTTCCTTCCCTACACTCCCTCCTGGCTGGGCCAGGCTTTGGTCTTACTCTGACATTTCATCTCCCTAAAGCTCTATTAATCTGTTTCATTTCATTCTGTCACAGGGATAATCCTTTAAGCACAGCTCCTCTGCTGACGCCCTCATGGTGCCGGGAGCAGCGCGGCTTCGTGGGACCATCCCGGGTGATACACAGGTGATATTTTTTTTTCTTTCTTTTTAAACCCTTGTTTATTTTCTTCAGCAGTTTTTATTTTTCCTCCTGAAGTTTAGCCGCTGCACAAACATGAGACTTTTGTCTTTCCCAGGAAGGTAAGGGCAGTCACGTGCCTGGGTTGGTGCTTTGGAAGGGCATTGAGATGTATAAAGCTCTTCCAAGGCCAAGTCTCTGGAGAGAAGCCCTTCGCCTGTTGAATTGCTTTGGAACAGTCTCACAAAGTGCCTTGTTCAACTTTTAACATCTAAATACCTTTCAATATTTACCCTCTGGAGCCCCCTGCGTGTCCCCATTACTGTATTTCAGATTCGTAGGTCAGAGGTTTTGGGGAGGGGAGGATGATGAAATCTGATAATTACATTAATGCAAAAAAAAAGTCCAAGAAGCTTTAGGAGCAATTTTTTTTTAACCCAGGCATCTTAATAACTTCTAAGTGTATTTTTGTGGTGAGATAAAAGCATATTTTTGAGAACTACCCAATGCAGAAGAGAACCTTTTGCCTGCAGAAGATCCCAAAGAGCCGTGGGGACATCAGGGCTCACAAAACACAAACCAGACTCTCAAAAAACCCAACAAACCACCCTGTTTTTTCTCTTGAGGAGAAAAACAAACCAAAGAAAACATCTCCCTCACTATCACTCCACAGTTCAGATTTGCCTCTTCATTTCTTTGTCAGCCCCTGTGGGTGTAAAGGGCTCACCAGCTCTCGGGCACCCGTGGGAGATGGTAAGACCCCCCCCCCCTCAAAGGCACCCACCCTGTTCCCAGCAGCACCAGTACCCCCCACCATCCCCCCCAGAGAACACCAGCCACAGACTGGGGGAGGAAGGAGCCCCAGGAGCTCGCTCACACACCCACTCACCAAACAAAGCACAAAAGAGCCAGAAAAAACAAACCACTCACCCCAACAAACCCAGAAGCAAAGGCACAACAAGCTGGTGGGCTTTATCTGCCCCATCTTCCTGGTGGGAGGGTTTCGGTCCTGCTGAGGACCCACAGGTGTGGGCTCATCAGGAGCTCAATCAGCTGCTCTCTGTTTCTGGTGGTGGAGGGTCTGGAGGTGTTCAGGAGGCACCAGATGGGCTGATGCAGGAGCTCAGGGAAGCAGCTGGGTTTCTCATGAGGGTCCCTCTTCTGCACCAGGTCCCTGACACTCGTGTCCTTTGTGGGCATCTCTGCCAGGGGCTTGGGGCTGGTCGGGGTCCACACGCTGCCCACTGGGAGTTTGCTCAGGAGGCTTCCATGTGCCTGGAGAAGTCATTTTGCCCTTTAAACACAAGGGCAAACACGATGCAAAGAGACTCCTCGTGAACCCTGGGGAGAGGTTTGGGGCCGAGCGCTGACCCCGACCTTTCTGGGGAAGGGGCTCCACCGTCCTTCCTAAGCTTTGCCCTCGGATTTGAAGATCCAGAGATGTTCAGTTATGGGCAAGAACCGCCTTAGTCCATGAAACAAGTTACGTGTCTGGTGTTGGCTTAATTGGCTTCGGTGGGACCCAAAGCGAGAGAATCTCCAGCTGCAGGTAGAGCTTTATCCGAATTCTCACACCTCGTGTTCCAACCAGCCTCTGATTATTTTTGGTGACGAATTTCCTCAGAGCAGTGACTTAAGGGAACAAATAACCCTCCTCTCTAAATTAGTGGCTTTTTGGCACAGTTAATTATGAGTGAGAAGCCAAAGTGGGTCACCAGGTAACTCCCCCCTTCTCCTGAGGGCCTGCAGATGTGTTTTCCTAAAAGCAATCCTTTTAATTGCTGGGAATAGAAACTCCTAAAATGCAATTTAGGATTGCAGTGAGGAGTAAGAGCAGGAACCACACGCCTGCCCTTCCCAGAAACTGAAATTTGGAATTTAAATTGAACATTTAAGGCAGGTTTCGCTGCTTCAAACTTTTAAAACCCAAATTCAGCAGCAGTCATGGTTTCTTCATAAGGGGGGGTCTTTTTGTGTCCACCTTTGTCAAAAAACACACTGGTACCAGAAATCCTGCTGTTCCTTGGAAGAGGAGGAAAATCCAAGGGAGGGAAACTGCTCACTGGAGGGAAACTTCCCAATGATTTCCCTTGTTCCCATTTCCCCTGGGTTTGCAATAACCTTTCCTGCAGTTTGTGGCTTTGGGTGAGCTCCAGCCCCGTCTGCAGGAACCCATCCATCCTTCCCATCTGCCTTCTCCCCCACCTTCCAGTACGTCTCCTGTTTCTGGAATGAATTCCCTATTTTATTCTCCTCTGGGCTTAGGATGGAGAAAGAGCTGCTGAAAGCACCGAATCAAACACAGGCATCACCTCCAAAAGACAAGAGCCAGACCACTGTGAGCTTAAAAAAACCAAACGTGTTGGATTTATTTGACTAATTAAAAAAAACCCAAAAACAACCAAAAACCAAAGGATTTAAAAAACATTTCCATCTGATATACCCACTATTCCATAAAAACACACTAGTTCATCAAAGTATACACATCATGTGTTCTCTTCAGTTGTGAAGTCACCAAACGGCTTGTATCTGTGGTCCCAGTTAAATGTATTTTTCCTTCAGGGGGGCTTCTCCTTACACAGGGCAAACCAGGACATTTTCAGTAGATTTCTAGAATTCCCAGAGGTTTTCAAAGCTCACAAGCAAAACTACTGTTTTTTACCATTTGTGCCACATCAGCGAGTGTCTGCTCTGAGGACAGAGCTCCCCTGCTCTGGGCTTTGCTGAGGCCACACCAGGGAATCTCAGCAGCACGTGAAGGAGTTATTTGGTAAAGAAAAGCAAAGAATATTGTTGGAAATAATCCTGCAGCTCAGGAATAAACCCCAAGATACGTCATCTACTTCAAGACTATAATCAGTCCCTTGGAAAGGGAGCTCTCGAAGTGTTGCATGAACAGGAGCACGTTCCCATCCCTGCAGAGCAGCTACTCCAGAAAAGACAAAAATTACACTAAAACCCAGAAGTGTCTTCCAGCCTCCCCCGAGTGTCTTCAGAGCAGAGACCTGGGCAGGGGTGGGACACGCTGGGCTGCTGTGAGCTTTTTTGGTTGTGGTAGATGAGGGCAATCGTGTCTCTGCCCAGCACTGACTCAGCTTTGGGGTGCCCCCAGTGACACTGGCACCCCACCTCAGCAGTGCCCTGTCCCCTGGGGCTGGGGGCTGCAGTGGGGACAGTGCATGTCCCCATGTCCCACCTCAGCACAGACCAACAAGGGCCCTGGAAAAAGGCTTATTTCCTCTGGGGTGACACAACTGGGAGAAAGGGAAAAAGCTGATTTCTGACCTAAACCCCAAACCCAACGCTGTCTTTCTCGGGCAGAAATCCCCAGCAGCAGGAGGTACCTCTCCTGATGGCTCAGACACAGGGGGTTTGCTTTTCTGTCCCTTCTGAGGTATCCTCTGCCCCCGCAGCCCCCCTGAAGCCACTGTGCTGATCATCTGACACGTTACTGAAACCCAGTGCCCTGTGGGGAGACACAGCCAAGGACGATACAAAAGCCGTGTGGCACCTTTTGAAATCAAACCAGTACTGCATTAAAAAGAGACACATGAAACAAGTCAATATTTATTCTTTCTTCTCACTATCCTCAGTGCTGGGGTCTGCGGGGGGCTCTTCCACGGTGGCACTGTTGCTCTCTGAGCCCGTGTTGCTGTCGCTGGTCCCCTCCTCCGCAGTGCTATCCACCCCTTCCTGCCCGCTCTCCTTGTCCTCTGGGGTGGATGTTCCCTCCTCACCGTTCTGCTGGGTTTCTGTGCTCTCTTCTGGGTGAGGCTCTTCTGTAAGAGGACATTTCTCAGTGTCATTTACAAGCCAATACATTTATTGAGGTTGTGCAATTAGAATTTATAGGAAGAAGAAGAATCTGTATTAAATATGAATATTCCACAGCAGTTCTTTCTGTCACTGACAGACCACTGTGTGGTACCAGGCTCTGAGAGAGCTCTCAGTGCTCAGTGGTGCTGCCACAGTGTCCCCAGAGTCACCTGCAGCTGCCCGAGACCTCAGAAACCCTGCCACATGTGCCCTGTTAAACCAGAAGCCCTGGGACTCAAACCCCTTTCCTTTATGCTTGTGCTGTTACAACTCCGAGACATCGGCTGCTGATGCTCTTCCACACACCACTATTTTCTAATTCCACTGGACAGAACACAGAGACACCTGCCCTCAGCTCTGCAGCACAGACTGGAGCACAGTCCTGTCATCCTGGCTGGGTGCTGGCTCTGGGACAGGGAAACCCTCTCTGCTGCTCCTCACTAACCCATGTCTAGAAGGTGAGTTAAGTTTAGAAAGCAATTTTCTTTGCCCTTGGTACCTCACACAAAGCATTACACAGGCCTCTGTGGTGTCTTATCCCCTTCCCCTTTTAAAAAGGAGCAATTTAATGAGACAAAGCAAACACCTGTGTTCACCAAGTTAACTGTTCTGAATGTTGTTCTTGTGAAGCCTCTCCCTGCTCCCAGCAAAAGCACCATCTGCCCTGGCTACGCTGAGCCCCTGCAGACCCCTCGCTGCTCATCCTTCCACGTCTCCAACCAGTTACCTGTCTCCAACCAGTTACCTGTCTCCATTGGAGCACTCTCCTCTTCCTTCTTCTCCTCTGTCTTGGCAGCTGCCTGCTCCTCCTCAGCTGCTGGGTTATTCTGACTGCGTTCTGCTTGCTCTGCTGCTTCCTTTTCCCTTTCCTCCTGCCTCTTGCGAGCCTGTTCCTCAGCCTGAGCAATTTCAGCTGCAATTTTTTCCATGTCCACTTCCACCTTCAGACTGCATAACTAGCAATTCAAAAAAGAGGAAGATCTGTTACCACATCGGTTACACTTAAAACCATCAGTAAAACCCATTCATGAGTTCAATATTTCTACATTATTATTTTCATTCCTTTATAATAAAAGCTTCAGTATCCAGGGAGGGAGACATAAGCAAACTAACACAAAAAAGGGGATAGAGAAACCACCTAAACCTTGTTATCCGAGAGCAGCCAGGGAGGGAGCAGCGTGTTCTGCATGAGCCACTCTGGGGAACTCTGCCAGTCCAGCCCAAAGGCACTTCTGAACTGCACTGGCTGAATGTCACCACTAAAGGTCACTGAAGGAGCATGAAATAATACAAGTGCTGAGGGTTTTCTACCCCCCACTCTGCCCCAGACACTGCCCTCAGTCACGTAATTACTCCTAATTGAATCAGAGCTAAACAGGAGCAGGCAGAGCACTTGTGCAAATGGGTAACAAGCAGATTGCTCAGAGTTAGTGGAGAAAAGTGGGAGTTGTACCCTTTTAAGCTCGTTGTTAAAGGATTCTGTGCTTTCCAAAAACTTCCTCTTCTTTTCCTGGTGGCGCTCTTCAATTTGCAAAAGTTCAGCTTCCAATTTGCGCTGGAAATGAAATAAACAGTGAGAAGCTTACTGTGCAGTCACCTGAGGAACTGCACACAGCATGCATTTCATACCACACACATATATGTAAAAAATATACACACGCACACAACACACCAGTTACATTCTCTAATGGAGAAACACCACAATTCAGAGGAAAGGAGAGCCAACACCACCTCCCCTGTTTAATTTTGTTAATTTAAAAAATCAACAAATCTCTGTCTAATTCTGCTCTCTCCGTTTTCTTCCCCTCCACGTACACGGACTGTTCTCAGGGTTCTTTTGTTAATGGGTGTATTTGGAAAACACCAGCTTATGCCCAAGGCTCAGTGAAACACACATGTGTGACCTCACTCCATTTCCTTGTATGCATTTAACTTTCAATGAAAAAATACAATAGGGCAGATTACAGATTTCTGTAATAAAGAACCGTTGCAAATAAGCTTATGTGTCATAAGCCACCTGAAAGTCACAGCTCTACCTCCCTGTTAAACAGAAGACTCACACCACAAACAGAAGAGTTATGTATGATAATGAAGAGCTATGGAATTAATACTCAAGAACAAAATGCTGTCTTAACATGATTCTCAGTAACAAAAGAGCACAGAAGGTGAAGTCTCACATCTCACACCTCCCAAGGGAACCAGATATGAGCTACTGGAGCACACAGAACGTTGACACCCAACAAGAAGAGTCATGTAGATGATCAAATGATCCGAGACTTGGAGTACAGCCCAAGTCCTTATGTTTTAGCTGCCTTAATATCATTTATCTTTACCTGATGAACCATTAAAGACTGAACCTGGCGTTTAAGAACTTGCATTCTGGCCGTAGTGACAACGGAGCGGACGTCGGGCACCACACTCTCACTCAGGATCTCACTGATGAGACGGTGGTTCCTCTGGAAGCGAGCCGTGGCCGTGTGCTTCATAGAAAACCCATCGTCATAATCTGCAACAAGAGTTTTAAGGGTAACTGCTTTAATGCCGAGTCTAATGGCACTGCACCTCCCTTACCACTAATTACAAACAAAATAAAAACCTTCAGGCCAGTTGCTGTCGTGTCACAAGGTTCATACAACTGAATATGGACCCTCAGGTAAGGAGAGAAAGAGCCGGTGAGAGGCTGGAACACCACGTACCCCACACAGCTCCAACAGCACTGGTTTTACAGACACTTCCCTCATCTGAAGTTTGGATGGACCTCCTTATTCACTGCCTTGCTTTCCACATTTCCAGAGTAAGAGGAACAATTAATACACCACTCCTGATTAATCCTGTTATCAGAACAATATCCAGTGCAAAATACCAACAGGACTCCTCTATAAATAAACTTTGCTCACAGATCAAAAGGGCTTATTTTTTGAAACTCTGAGGAATGGGAGGATGAAGCAATACATGTTCACTCATTGCTGGAATTCATAGTAATGTAACAAGAGAATCCAATGATTGATTTATAGAAAATGCAGTTCTCTATGGAACAGCAACCAAGTAAAATATACACTTCAGGAGAAAAAGAGAAGAGCAGAGAGGTGAGGGGCTGGTCTCCTTACGAGCCTCTTGCAGAGAAAAGAAATTAAAGGAAGCCCAACAGAAACTAAGCTGCCTGGGACCTGCATCTAGAGAATTAACTACAAAGACCAAGGAATATTTCAAGTCAAGGATTTTCTTTTTCCCTCTGATGAAATTAGAAGAGGCCCCAATTTGTGGCAAGATACTGAACTTTGTCAGAATTTAACATGAAGTACAGCATTATGGATTGTTCTAGGGACACATTTCGGAAGTAAAATTCAGTTTGATCCTACAAAGTAGAACAGAATGACGTATTTTCCTACACCCAGCAGCACTCAAAAGCTTCCAGCCCATGGAAGACAGAAGTCTCCCTGTTTTGTCTTTATTTCTTGAAGGAAAGCAGGCACAGCCTTTCATCATAAAAATCAAAACACAATCTGCAGTTCTGGTGTCAGGAACCTGTCTACAAAATAGACTTGAAAAAATCCAAATCAAACTATTAGAATTTAAAGCACAGTAATTAAACAGCATTAAGTACTGGTGAGGAAATGGACTTGGAAGAAACTTCTGTGAGTATAACTCACATTAAGCTGAGTATTAAAATCAGTTACATATGAATTATCTGCCAGAATGATGGCGTGGAGAAAGGTCCAGAAACTGAATTTAATTTACGTCAAGTTCTAATGGAGATCACTCTCCCACTGGTCACACAAATATTAAGCAAATTGGTCCCCTTAAAGTTGTGCCTTTGTCCTCGTAATAAGGTTCCTTTTATACCAAAAGTTCTTGGTGCCAGTGACACGCAGGATGGGACAGAAACAAGGCTTCTGTCAGAGGAACAACCTGCTGCTCTGTCCCAGCTCAGTGGGCACAGGCACCACAGACCAGGCTCTGAGGTCCCACAATGCCAACAACTGGGACACATCTATGAATTCTGCAGGTACCTCACGCCGGGGTGAGCTTCATCTCAAAGGTACCCTCTTACATGAGGGAGAGAGAAAAAGGGCGTATCTGACCGAGAATATTTTTCACCCTCAGGTTTCAACAAGTATTAGGTGATGGATTTAGGCACAGACGTTGGGTGCAGGAGTGAGCTCTCCCCTGGGTGGGGTGCGTTTACTTGCGGTCAAATAAACCTTCAGAATTTTCTCACCAGCTTGTCAAGGGCAAGGGTAACATTTTCTAAACAATCTCAAATGACAGTTGTTGAACACAATCAAAGTTCAGGTGCTCTTAATGACGCCAGAGCTCTGCCTGTCAGAACCACCTACTTCTGGTAACAAAGCACAAAATTCCATTCAAGCTGGATTAAATCAGGCATCTAAGCCTTTTACAAGGCACATGTTAAAGCCAGTAGAGAGCTTTAAGCAGAACTTGGTTTGAACTCTAAGCATTACTTCACACATAATTAAGGGCTGGAATAACTCATGCCATTGGCTTTGCCTCCTTTTGGAAACAGGACAGTCAGCTGTCAGCTGGATGAAATAAACTGCGATAATGAAAATCAAAGGGACCAAACCAGAAAGGAAGCCAGTTAAGCATTGTGAAAGTCCGTATCTGGCATCCATTCCCACTGCCAGTCCTGTCACGAGACTGGCCCGTGGACGCACACACAGCCTCCTCCCCGCTTACCGTCGGGATCCTCGGCGGGCTGGATGCTCATGTAGGGCTCTCCCTTCTCCATGCGCGACTGCCGCTGCCGGCTCTCCTCTTCCAGCGCCGCCTCCGCGCGGCTCTTGGCGTTGATGTAGGCGAGGTAGGCCGGGGAGTTATGGTAGGCCTTCATGGACTCATTGTACTCTATCTGAAAGGTGACCGATACGGTTTGATTGCACCAGGGGAGCATTTCAGAAGTGCCGTAACTGCATCTGCGCAACTCTCACTGGGGTCACACGGGCAAAGCCGGTTTCAAGCATCTGGCTGAGACACTAATGACCAGATTCTCTCAGTCTTTCTTTCTTTCTACAAATTAGAACTTCTTCCGTAGTCATTCACGTTTTAAAACCACTACCCGGGCGCTTTTAGGTACATTTCGGTTTTAACACCTAAGAAGTCTCACAAGTTTTGCTTTTTAAGATTTAAAAATCACCTCAGAACAAGGCATTCATGATCAGACAAACTGTGATAAGACTAAAAAGATGAGTTAGAATAGTCTCAGTTAATTCTCTTTGATTCCCATTTCTTTTCTTCCCTTTTTCCAGTATAACATGGAACAGTTTTCAAAATAACTTAGGATTTTTCCGCTCTTTGGTCCATCCCTGCACTGGGATGACACAGAATGTGCAGCCAGGCTACTGTCTCCTCCTGGCAGCAGGACTGCATCACTATTTGCACCATCATTGAAGGATTTTCCCCTTTGAATTGCTTTCTTTAACCTCATCATTAAAATTTGCCAAGAGAGATTTCCAATGAAAAATGAGATATAATCTACAGTATTGTTAGAAGTACCTAAATGTCTTGTTTTCTCTATGATTAGGACTGGAACGCTTCTAATCTCGGCACTGTAAAAATATAAAGAAGATGGCCCCTGCCCCAAGGAGCTTACAATCTAAACACCATTGCCAAGTTAAAAAATAGAATTCCTTGACTTTTTTTTTTTTTCCTTTTTTTTTTTTCAACTAAGAGCATCCAGCTTTGAAGTATTTCCCTATTGACTTGGAATAAAACCAGCTTAGATGAGACCAGGTCACCCACAGCCTCGGACGCCTGCCAGGTTTTAGCACAGCTCGGCAGCAGGACCGTTCTCCCTTTGTCCCTCAGGACCACAAAACCAGGCTTTTAACGCCTCGGCACTTACCAGCCTGGACACGAGGTGGCTGTCACCTTCTGGCATTAAGATCAATAAAACCAAACCACAAGAAAACCCTGAAAGCGGTAGCATTTCTTTGTTAAGAAACAAACACTATGCCATAGCGTGGAGTTACACCAGTTACACCAGGAAACCCAAACTCGACATGACTGGAAGTCTTTTACGAACCAGTTCATGACACCAGCGGTAGTTGCAGAGCACCAGTTTTGAAAGAGGATTTTGGTGTTGAGACAATCTTTTCAATACTGATGTTGTACAATCAAATCCATTCATTAAACAGTTAAAATCGACACTCAATTTTAAATACTTCATTTTGAATTAGGTCTAAAAACTGACCAGTCACAGTTGATGTACAGTTATTTTAAAAAAAAAAATCTAAAAGACGTGTCAGGACATACTTCCATTTACGTTACATACAGGGCTCTCGTGAATGCCTCATACACCACTGCATGGGAAAGATGAATTGTTCTTCTCAGACCAGTTCCTAGAAGAATCAGCTGTAATAAACATCCCAGATTTCTTCCATTTACCTTTTCAGCTTCATATTCATTCAAATACTCTTGCTTCTCTTCATCAGTGAGATCTCGCCACATTCCTCCAATAATCTTGCCAATTTCCCATAACTTCAAATCAGGATTGGACGCCTTCACTTGGTCCCAGACCTTAACAGAAACAGCTGGAGCTTTACTAATGATATCTAAATACTTCCAAATTAAACATTTTATATTGTCATCTCAGTGTTCTTTCTGGAATCACCACGAAAAACAGGATTAAGTTAGGAATGAGTCTGGCTAAACTATCTCGGTTATTTTCTGGGGCAGGAAGTCAGTAGGAAGCCATCTACTGAAACAGGCAATTGCTGAAATGGCTTTGGTTTCATGAGAATATTGCCTTTAACCCTCTTAATGCTCTTCTGAAATGCACATCGCTGCATCTCTGGGAAAAAAAAACGCTACTGAGTAAACACATCCAGCAGTAGATTACGGTAAAGAGCACTGAGCTTTTTCAGATCAGAATGTAACATTTCAAAATACTTTTCAGTCTTGCTGATCAATTTGAGTTCCAACAAGTTCTGACTCCACCAAAAAAGTTTCTAACTTTATAGGGAAAAAAAAACAGAGAGGAGAGCTGCCAGTGTTATTTCTTGCTGCGCCACTTGACCTTTTTTTTTTTTTGTGTGTGTTGATGGTTTTTTGCCTAAGACAGACAGTGCTGGTAAAGATACTTTACCAGAAGTGGAAGAAACTCCTTCTGGCTCCCCTGCTTCAGCCAGGCTGCCATGCCCTCCCCATGCCCCATCAGATGTCAGACTCCACAAGAGTCTCTCTCCTACTTTCTGTCACACAGTTCACAGAATAGCGAAGCGACCGTTGCCACAGGCTAAGGTGGTGAAGAACATGCAAAGTCCACTCATCGCTACTCTTCCGTCCAGCTACAGCACTGTACCAAGCCCAGTTTACCGCAAGGAATACTTCCTTTATATAAAAAAAGTTCTGTCAGTAAGTCACGGGAACTTCTGATTGTGGCAGGGTGGATCCTTGTCAGCAGAGACAGTGGTAGGAATTATCATTTTAGAGAAAACTTTTCCCCCCAGAAACTGGCAACTGTGTGAACAGACTACTGCTGCCTTTGTTCTGAAGGGCAAGGCATCTGTACTTTACAATTCCCTAAAAAGAATGTGCAGGCTGTTAGAAGTAAAAGTTTAGAAGCTGAAACTAAGATAACAGCAATTAATTGTTAGCACATACCAACACTAGGGTTTATTATGACTCGTTTGAGACTGTATACCCACCTTCCGGCTGTACCTCATGTAGGGCATCAGGGGCTTGTCTGGGGGTTTGGGGGGCTTTGGAATGGTAATACCAGAGGAAGCCTATAAAAGAACCGAATAAATCCATTCGTTAATGTGATCACCAGACAGTTTCTATACACACTACTTTTGGAAAACACTCATTCTTGTGCAGTTAACACAAACCAACCACACGCACCCACCAAGCAACAGCACCAAAACTACCCAAACCGTGAACAGGTTCTGGCTAGAGCTGGTCTCAGTCAGATTTCTGCAATTTAAGTTTGTCTTCTATCTGTCAGTCTGCAGAGCAGTAACTACATAAATCTTCAAAGAGCTCCGTATTTCTAAATCTGAAATACACCTCTTAGAAACATCCATGGAAACACCAATCCCAGCTGGTTGTTTTCCTCGCTTCTAAGGAGCAATTTATTGTACCTGTTTTGACAAATTTACTGTGGATACTGTACAGGTGAAAAAAGTTTAAGATCATGAAGTTATCATGACATATATTCATTTTCAGCAATGTATTTGCCTGCAAAATATGTCAGTGCTAATTTGCAGCCAATTAAACTAGTCATTGTAAAAGGAAAACAACCCTCTGGAACTGATCTGTCCACGTGCCCATCACCTGCACCCGAGCTGTTCTGAACTGTCCAAATTAGCCTGTAATAGCCCTTGTGCTCTGCTCTCCCTGGGTTTGTCCGCTGGCAAGCACACTGTTAACGCTGAGCAAGAGGGTGCTGAGCACTAAGTGTGGCTGCACCCCCTTGTCCCCTCGTCCCACAGAGAACCCACGGGCTCCTCTCCTAAACCAGCGGTGACCAGGCTCCGGGAACCTCCGCCCTGCGAGCACTTACACACGCCAGGAGTGCTCTGAGGTTAAGGGGGAGCACTTTCATGAGAACAGAAAGCAGTTTTGAGATTTTTCAGGACTAGGGCCACAGATGAACAAATACTTGTATTTGGCCAAGGCGGCTCAGGGTCAGAATTCAGCCTTCAAACTTTTCCTCCTATTTTTTGTTTCGCTGAATTTATGGAGCTCTATGAGACAATGCATACAGGGTTGTGTATAGATATAAATAATGTACATGAGGTATATGCATTACCAAAATGTACACATAGATACACATACAGATGGATTTGAAAAACACCAACGGAAATTGTTTAATGCTTTTAAATTAACAGGAATTTAAAGACACCATACATATACTGATATATGCATGGCAGAGAAGGCTGTATATGCTTATGACATACAGAAACAATGGAAGTTCTCAGGCAAAACCTAACTTATTCTCCTATAAGGAGAAAAGTCTACATTCAGAGAGTGTGCTCGGTCAAGTTCCAGCTTGTTTGGGGAAGGTCTATTTTCGTAAATGTTTTAACAAACCAGATCAACTTCATATATGAAGTCTGAAAGGTTTGTATGAGAGAGGCATAAGAAGAGTACACTTCATTAAAAGCACCGTGTATTTGTTCCTTATATCACATTCCAAACTAATCAGATGTTTTGAGGTAGGAAGTTTTATATGAACAACCTTAAAGTTATAAGAATTACAGGAACATTAAAAAAAATAAAAAACCAGGGATTTACTCTACTTCTGTTGTGTTAGTTACGAAAATGCTACACTTCCACAGTCTGGTTTTGTTTCCTAATGGCACCCAGTGCTCAGGGCTTTAGCTGTGTCTGAAAGGAGCTGTCACCTCTCTCGCCACTTGACTCTGTCTCACTTTGTTCACTCCATGAAAAATGAAGGCCACATCCATTTTCCACACACTGACAGAATACGAGATCCAAAAGGATTCTATTCTATTGCCACCACACTTTTGTTGAAAGAAAATAATTTCTGAGCTTGGGACTTTGCAGTTATTACCAGACTAAGACTGGAAAGGAAAATAAAGCTTGTATCTCTTGTGTGCCTCAACAGTATGATGCAACCATTATCAAGGATCTCCAGTTTGCAAAATGTTCTTCCTTACTTTTGTACCAATAAACCTCAATAAAGAGTAGCTCCCTCCCTCCAAAAGCCTGTACCCACGCTACAGAACTTCTCCTGAGCATGCAGTGGGCACTGAAGACCACAAAGTCTGTCTTTTTGGAATTCTGCATCATACACGATTACCACATTTTTCTCTGCTGAGTTGAAGTCCATTTTCCTGCAAAAGGTTTCAGAGCGAAAGGGAAGGGGGGTAGGGTTGGGGAATAAGAATCAGAAGTAATTCTTTGTTTTTATAAAGAAGCGGCAGCAGCCAAGACTCAGAAGAACCTAACTCTAAAGCCATTTCTGGTCAATGCCTGTTGTTTGCCGGAGGATGTAATAGTTGATTCTCCTACCGTGACCCGGCTGTTGGTGCCCGGGTTCCCTCCCAGCCTGTAGTTGTTGTAGGCCAGATGGCTGTATGGATTGTATCCCACAAACCCTGGTGTGCTGGGCATTTGCTGATGGAAACAAATGAGACAAAAACACGAATGAGAAATGAGCCCAAACGAGGAAAACACAGAAATGAAAATGAACTGCAATATGGCATGCAAAAGCAACCAGAATTTAAACAAGCAAATGAGGTGTAGCAGTTGGTATCTTCTCAACACACAAAACTTACTCTGGTATAAACCTATTAAGGAAACAGGATTTTTAAACAAATGTGTCACTACAAATTTCTGTCTGAAGCTGGTGATTTTATTTCTATCAAGTGTGTACCTCATATGAACAAGTATTCTATAAATCCAGCTCATGGCTAATAACATTTTCCAACATAAGCCACCAAGTAATTCAGGACTCGTACACCCAAAGGGTTACGCTTCCAAGGCAACACAGCACCTGGGAACGGGGCAGAAATCCCCAGCAGCAACACTTACTACTGCAATGAAAACCCCTGCTTTTCTTCCCATCCTTCTGCCTTTCCAAGAAATGCTACACTGTCACTAAACGGGGGGGATGAAACCCCTCAAACACCATCTGTGCACCACTCCCAGTATCTGCAGACTTTCCTGGAGGCTTGCAAAATGTAAGTATTTTGGGGAGCTGGGACTGGAAAGCTGGGAAAGAAAAGCATTCAGAGACCCCCTTCTGCAGAGGCAGCTGCAGATGGACAGAGCTGAGGTGTCCCTGCAGGAACAGCCACAGGTCACAAACTACACACTCATCTTAACGGATCACTGATGAACCCGAGGCAATTTAAGAAGTTAAATCAATACATCTTCATCCATTCTTAGAAGTGGATGGACTTGTTCTCACCTAAGCAACATAGAGAAGAATCATTTCTTTACAATCCCTTCTTACTTATCATCTACATGCAATCCAGGACCAGAAGGTTGACTGCATTCCCCTTCTCACATAAATCTCTCTCCCGCCTTTTTCCATTATCCCCCACTTCCCAAGCAAATTTTGTTTGGAAAGAAACAGATCAACTATTTAATAGCAATCGTGAGTGAGTCCTGGCTGTGGTGTTCCGGACATTCCATTGGGATTCATCAGATGTGACATTTTAGTGTCATCCACAGTGTGTCCCACCCTTTAGTGGCACTTTGGCCCTAACAAGAGTCACACATTGGTGTTTTAAGGTGATTTGCTGACTGGATCCATTCTAGATTAGTTACAAAAATACTACAAATCAGTTCAGGACTCCAGGAACCAAGGCGTGACAAACACAAACACTGAACAGAAATAACCTATGAGCTAAACTATGTTAAACTTGTGAAGTTTGCAAGAATATGTGGACACACTGTAGTTAATTTCTAAATGTAGAGAATAAAATTATCCTATTACATTCTGCCCTCAAACATGTATTTTATTGCCAAACTTTTTAAACTCAGTCCCAGCAGTTGACATTTACTCAATCTGTGTCTGTGATCATGACATACACATTCACTGTATAATGAGACACCATTTTACTATACTTTTCTGTATTACCATAACAACAGGTTTTGAATATGTTGAACTACACCTCTTCAATAAAATCAGATGGCAATTGTAACCTCCGTCTGCTTAATTCTTTATTTCTGCAAGACAGGATTTAAACGTTACAAGGGAACTACCTTGCATTACATGGAGAACTTTTACTTCAGCTATAACACTGTAGTTACGAGAACTACTGGAATTTGTGTTGACTGTAGTAACTGGAACTGGCTGTGGAAGAACAAGCAAGGTTATTTTTATGGCTTGCATTAACAGAGCACAGACTGTCCTCTCAAGGACTGTATAAAATACAAATATCACAGAAGATGCTTGAAAGACAGGTAACACACGCCACTAGTTGCAGTTTTGAAATGAGTTTTAAGTACCCTTCTGAAAGCTCTCAGCTCGACTAAAAAAGGTAGCAGATGGAGATACACCGTTGACAGCACCTGCAGCCGGGCCGTGCCCCAGAGGAATCACACACACACAGATCTCTGTGCCAGGACCCAGCTGTAAGAGCAGATGCCATCAGGTCCCTCCTAACACTGGCACAGATCTAAGTTGTGTGCAAAAGAAAAACTCTGAACAAACTATGCAAATAAAGTTTTATTTATGTCAATTTGTGTATTTATACAATATATAATTGCCAAGCCTCTTTATGTGTAAATCATGGCACAATAAACCCAAAGGATCACATTTAACCTAGATCCCATCCTGCAGTTTCTCTCCCAGATGCAGAGATTGGGGACACTCTAGTGGGAAACAGCTTTCAAATTGTCTTTGGTAAAAAAATTTCACTATAGCAACTCCGCTCATTCGTCTGTGCAAAATATTTGTATGTGAGTATGTTACTCCTAAAACACAAGCTATTTAGAAACATGAAAGGTGCATTTGCTTTCCAGTGCTCTCCTGGCCACAGCACACTGGTATTTCTGTACCTTTTTATACAGGCAGGAATGCAACTGGACATGATTCAAAGCTGCTGTTCACGTTTTCCCCAGTGCCATTCCATACCATTTCACCAGAAAGTATTTCTTAATGCCATAGACTCCAAAACACCAGTGATTTCAAGAAATTTGAGTAAGAACTAGCATCCTGAGTGTTTCATTATTCTGAACCAATGTAACAGAATTTGGCATGCTCCTGCAGCCAGGTATGGCAGAAACGTGGGAAAATGCATCATTTGCCCATGATTCGGGCAGGAGTTGAGCAGGAAGTTTTAGAATTAAATATATCGGTTTGTTCTTAAATATTCCAGTATGCTGCTGCAGCTTACTGTGAGTAATTTTAAAACACCCAACAGAAAATTCAGTTTATCTGCTGGATCTAGACTAAAAGGTGAAATAAATTTATTCAGCTTCTCTTCCACAAACTGCTTATAAAAAATAATGAGATTAATTTAAACAGTGCATATCATATTCATAATGAAATACAACTAGTTTGTGTTTCCCATACAGGAAGGTGATGCAACTCCATAATTACTGCTCTGGTAAGTCACTAAAGGCTGTATTGCCAGCTCTGTGTTAATGAGAAAAATCACTATACTTACGGTTGCAGGAGCTGGGGTAGGAGGTGGGGCATA
Source organism: Scolopax mira (assembly GCA_004320125.1). Lineage (NCBI taxonomy): Eukaryota > Metazoa > Chordata > Aves > Charadriiformes > Scolopacidae > Scolopax > Scolopax mira. The sequence goes on along the minus strand of BJBW01002242.1, from coordinate 68,477 downwards.
AGATGGCCTTTCTGTTAAGATATAAATGTAAGCACATTTTTTTTTCTTGAAAATTTGAATAAATTTTTATCAGGCATGTGCTGAGGCAAGTGTTTTTAAGCGATTTACAAAAACAAGTCAGAAATTCTACTCTCAAAGACTCTGCATTTTGCCACCGAAGAGAGTAAAGCAAAGAATTAAGACCACACCACCGCTATATTGCTAACCTTTTATTTAGCCATAAGACTGAGAAATATCAAATCCATTCATATGCACATCAATTAAAAAGAGGGCAAGCAAAAATGCAGTGAAACGGGACCGAGGAGAAGCTGTGATAATTGAATTTCCTATGAAAATAACATGCCAGAAATCAGCCACAGCAAGATTTAAGGCCAAGAGTTTGGTCAGAAGTGACTACACTTCATATCCTTCCATTTAGTGCAAGGAGTAATAGGATTATCTCACAAACTGAACTCAAGGCTCTGCTAAACCAGATCCTTAATTCATCAAGGTAAAGGAAAAAAAGTCTGAAAACTTACTTGACATTTTGATAGGCAAATTTTCAGCCACCTGACATTATATTTGTACTTCTGAAAGACAAAAGAATATAATGCTATTAAGTGTTATGCCTTTGCTTCCCCAAATCTTTGACACTTCAATTATTGTAGTAACCATTGATTACCAAAAGGCTTGCCAATTTTGAAATAAAGACAAAAGTGTATAAAAGCTGAAGCGTTATCTCTTTGAAAAATGAATGTACTTTTCAAGGAACCTGGCCTTAAAGAGCTGTAAAATAACATTCAGGTTTATGTCATCTTCATATTAAAGGTATTAAGTATTTTTTTTTCCTTAAGAAATAAAAAGAACATATGCCATTATTTTACACTGATTGTTTCAGGAAACTGGTATGAATGTAGAAATGAGCAAATTAAATGGTATCAAAAAAAAGGTGATCACGGAACACAGCAGCAGCATCACAGGCCACAGGATACGAGCACATTTCATCTTTTCTACTTAAACGGGACTTGTAAGAAAGATGGGGACAAACTCTTTAGCAAGGCCTGTTGCAACAGGACAAGGGGTAATGGCTTTAAACCGAAACAGAGAAGATTGAGACTAGATCTGAGGAAGAAATGTTTTAGGCGGAGGGTGGGAGGTGACACCCCGGGCCAGGCTGGAAGGGCTTTGGGCAACCTGGTCTGGCTGGAGATTGCCCAGGGCACTCCATGGCCTTTAAAGGTCCCTTCCAGCCCAAACCATTCGCTGATTCTACAGGCCCAAGAGTGTGTATAGAAAAAGCACTGTAACAAAGCAGTATCTTTTTCGGCCTTTCTTTTCAAATAACCCCACGAAGTTCTAACAAAACTCGGGGCTCTTTTTGCTGTTCCCCGTTAATTCCACGCTTGCCTTCGGACTCGCACCAACTCTTCAACCCGGGTCGACCGTTCGGGCCCGGAGCGGTACCGCGGCCCTACCCCCGCCCCGGGAACCCCTTCCCGCCAAAGGGGTCCCCTAACCCCACTGAGCCCCCCCCGCTCGGCGGGGCCGGTCATCTCGCTGCCGCCTCCGGAGATCCCACCCCCCTCGCCCAGCCGCACGGCCCCTCTCCGCGAAGAGGCCGGGGCTTGTCCCCTCGCTCCCCTCCACCTTAGGCCGCTCTCGAGGCCGCGGCGCGCCCCGGGGCCTGCCCGCCCCGCCGCAGTAAGGCCAGGCCGCCCCGACTCACCCGCTCCGGCCGCGCTCCCTTTGTTCCCCTCCAGGCCGGGGCGGCGGCGAGGACGGCGCCTGCGCGCTGCGCTCCGCTCCGCACTTTCGCCACGCCATACCCACCCTCCTCCAGCTCTGCCGGTGGCGGGCTCGGTTTTCAAGGGGGAGGCGGTTAGCACGCCCCGGAGCCCCCGCCGAACCGAGGCCCTCCCCGCACCCTCCGGGGGTGGTGGAGGCCGGTGAAGGGTTGTGGCGAATCTGCGGGACGCGGAGGGCCGAGGCGGCCCAGGCGCGGGGTGCGCTCCCCTACGTTACCAGGAAAGAGGCGTCGCCTCGCTGTGTGTGCGGGTGGTGCTACCGGCACTTTAAGCACCGTGCGGGCTGGGCTGCCCACGCTGCAGACTCGCAGTCTCCGGTACCGGGTTCGTCCCCTTCTCCCCGCCACAGCATGGGGAAGATGCGGGCGGTTTCCCGCCTTCACGTTCCTGTCAGTGTTTCCCACAGGCAGGCTCACCGGCTTCACGTTCGGCAGTCCTGGCCGGTGGTCCCATGCCCGCAGCGGCCGGGCCCGGGGGAGCGCCAGCGCCGTCTCCCGGTGGCGAATCTGCGGCACAGAACCGTCAGGCCGGCGGCGGCCATAGCGCCTCGCGCTCGCCGTCCTTTGGCGCCTTTTTTACCTGCAGCGGAGGCCCCAGGTCATTGATCTGCACAGACTGTCACAGCGCATTGTGAGTTACAGACTCATGAAATTGAACAATGTTTTGCAGAAATTTGCGAAGGTAACGCACAGGGCAGTAAATGAGCTCACAAATAGTAAACGATACACCACGTGGCCTTGGGTGTCTGAGGAAGATGATGAAGTTCAAACCTCAGCATTCAGCGTAGGAGACTTACATGGTCAAAACTGTTAAAGTGAATGAATTAAATATGAAAAATTAAGGCCTGGCAGTGATGTCATACAGCTAATAAGATACGTTCTAGACATCCATAAAGGAGGTTTCGGTGGATCTGGTGAATGTGGCAGCTGAAGAAAGGCCAAATGGGTGATACCTTCTTAACCCACAAAGATAGTAGAAGGTGAAAAGAAGAAAAACTAACAATATGATGCCAGGTTGCCGCAAGTCAGACGCATTTCTTCTTGATGCCTACAGTCTGTCTGGCCCAGTTTACTTTTGTTCTTAAATAAGCATATTTCTATGAAGAAGTCATGAGACAAGAGCTCTGCCCTCATATGCTCAGTCTGCTATCGGTGGCCACAATGGAAATTTATTCATGTGCAGCAGAATAATCTGTGACTTCAATTTGATAAGGAAAAGAAAGTAAGAATTGAAATGATTCCCCAGTCAGCCAGCCAGATATGCCTCTGTTCAGTTTCACCTGGGCGGAACATTTGTAAAGAGAAGGTGAGAAAATCCTTGCTAAGAGGTGGAAAAACACCTGTTTTTTACCCTGATTTTGATTGCTTCATGCATTTATCTCTGCTTTATTAATAACATGGGTTTGTTGGTGGTGTCAAAATGCATTTAATGTTGATAACGTTAAAATAAATTCTAAATTTGCACAACTTATTGAAATATTTATTATGATGTTCAAGTACATTTACTGATACTCCCTTGGCATGCTACTAATTCTAAGTCATTACATTGTTTTCAAAGCCAGCAATGTATTACTTATTTTGTTTTATGGTTTGGTGGGTTTTTTTTTACTGTGCTTTTTGCATGCTATTTATCCTATTAGCTTAGCTGTTAGATTGGGAACTGTGTATGCCAGATGCTGTCTGCTGTTCTTTTTTCTACAGCTCTTATTCTATATGTCTCTCTTACTTCTTTCCTTTTAAGGTATACACATTGAAAGTCACAAAATACACATGGGCAAACTCAATTTTAATACTTCTTTTATTATAGTACTATCATTTACTTTGGTAAATTCGTATCCCTGTTTAAAGTGCCTTAAAGCAATTAAAACTTAGTTTAAATTCAAGTATTGTAAAATGTACAGAGTATAAGCACAAAAAAGCTGCATAGTGAAAATGCTAGAGCAGGCTAATACATTCAGGATGCCAAATACTCAAGTATTACCACCACCAGATCAGTATTAAGGTTAATGATAATTACCCAGCCTCATACAATAGATACAGAACTGTGGGCAGTATAACTGTGTTCTTCTTACCATTAACAAAAGATAGAAGCACAACTTAACACTGAAAGAATTTGTGGTATCAGTTTTTACAACATGCCATAAGTAGTAAGGCAAATACTGACAGTCTTTCACATGCTGCTGGGAATCCAGCAAATACTGTACTTGTTTTCTCTAGGTTCTGAGCCCCTGCACTCCCGGCGATTTCACTGAGAATTTGTGACATCCATGCCTCTTACAAATCCTTGTAAACAATCATTCTTATCTTAATATAGTTTTGCTTGAATTTTTGTTTGAGACTTGTCTCACACTGTTATGAACAAGTATGTCCGAGTTCGTATTTCTGTTTTTTTCTGGTACAGGTGCAAGATCTGCTGTAGCAGGGGATGCGTAATGAGGATGGTAGAATTTTACATTGAATATTTAGCCCTTAATGTCCATTTAATTTGAAGCTATAATAATTGTAATAGTGACTTGTTATGTGTACTAGATCAAGAGCATGACTTAACCTATAGGATTTGTCAGAAGAGGGGTTTATTAAAGATATTTTAATTCACGTTGTTATAATACAGCATTAAAATGATTGGTTGATTCCTTGCATTTGAGCAATGAAAGGGTATAATTTTACTTGATGGCTAAGAAAGTTGTAGTACAGGTATGTGTGGACAAGTAAGAGAATGTTTGATTTTCAGTGGAAATTCCTGCTTCAAAGTCAGTGGAACAATATGGCTAAAATATTATTCATTTGTAACAGCACTTTTAAAAAATGTGTGTATAATTATGTAAAGGAAAGACATTTTTGCTCAGTTGTTGCCTAAAAAAAAACATGTAAAAATACCAGTTGCTTTAAAAAGAAAATTCTTTGTTGATAGTTTATGTATTTTAAGAGCATCTTTGTATGTAATCTTTTTTGTTAGAAAGTATTAGTTTAAAGTACATTTCAAGAAGTTGTGATACAAATTATTACAAGGATTCACCAGTCATTATGTGTATGCAATATTGAATAATTAAGAGAATGAAATATGCAGTTCTCATTTCCAGAAAGAGAAAACAAGTTCCCTTTTTTCAAAGTCAGAATATGTCAAAGTATAAAGTTATGGTTTAATTTTTAAAATATTCGGCAAAATTCTACAAAACAACAACAATAATGAGAAAATTAAAGGGCCACACCCAGAGTATAAAACTAGTAGAAGTTGGGTTTCTTGGAATCTTAACTTCCTTGCTCTTCTCCCTTTCTTCTAAAAGACTTGTGTGTTTTTATTGTATTAATCAAAGTACTCAATAAGATTTCGTAGTTGTAGCAAGATAGCAGGCCACGTGGGTCCATCTGCAGTTTATTTCCAGAGCCAGTTGGAGATGAATTTTGGGTTAATTTGCTGTAGGTTAAGGTTTGATAGAAGGAATACTGCAAGATCTCCTCATTACCAGCCTGACTTCAATGTCGGGAAGAGTTTTCTTTTTGGTGTGTAAACACCCTTTGTCTGTTGCTGCCAGGTGGAGATCGAAGCGCAACGAAACGGATTTTTTCCTTAAGCGAGGGTTATCCTTAAAGAAAGAACCTTCCCATTCTTTAATGACTTCATCCACTTTTTCTGTCCTGAAACAATAAAGCAAGAGGATTTATGATGCTTCAGGCCACATAAAATACCTATCTTAAAGACTGCTTTTCAAACGTAGAGAGAAATTGCATAGTAAAGTGTCAAGTTATTTTAGGTGCGTACTGAGATACTAGAATTTTCTTTTTTTTCCAAAGGTTCTTTCTTCAGAAAAGCTAAATAAAGAGTGAGGGTTCATTATATTCTTGGTTTTGTACTTTTAAGTAGGCATGGATACAAAACCACTGCTCCAAACACAACAGGTGGTTTGTTTCCAAGGAGAAAGTCTGGAATTCAAGCTCAAAGAGTCTGCGAGAAAGCTCCGTGCTGTGGTGGGCAGGACAGAATTCCTGCACCTGAAACCCCTCAAAATGGGGTGGAGACAAATCAAGTTCAGATCCAAACCTCAGAATGTAGAGCTACAATAAATTTAAAAAAAATAAAGGGCAGAAGTACAATACGGAGCATTGAAAATCCAGCTGACTCAGTATTTAGGCACCCAAATCCTACAGATTTAATCCTCTGAGTAAGTGTCAAGATCCAGATCTGAAAAGCCCAACTAAGGGGGCCTTGCTCAGGTAGGGGAAGCTTTCCACAGCCCCATGCGGGTCTGCCAGAGTGTGTAAGATGAACAAAGCTCCTCTATGAAAATCAGCTTCACATATGGAATGTGTATGGCAGACTATATGATGGCATTAATTTTTAATCCAGATTTTGACATATTTTCAACAGCTGGTGACAAGTGTTAGTGACATGGCATGCTGCGCATTGTTTTCAATGCAATGTTAAATGCCAGTCTACAAAAGAGCTTGAACAGCAGCAGAAAAACAAGAATGAGGCAATCCAATACTATGAAAGTAATTTAAGGGGAATAATACACACTGACAGACTTTCCCATGCCCGCTTAGAAGCCAAGCTCTCCATTCCCTCTGTGGTAATTGGTGAAAGGTAGGAGTTTCCAAACACAAGTTGGAGCAGCCAAGCCTGAATTTAAGTGCATAAATAATGCCCCAGAGGGACTTCGTAAACGCAGTATAGGCTCTTTTGCTTTCAGCCTTAACTGAATGAATTATTCATAGTTTCATTCTTGACAGAAATAGAAATTACAAATCAGAGGCATCATCGTGATACTGATAGCTTATGAAGTAAATGCTAATAAAAAGAACTTTAAAATTTAATTTGTTGTTAAAACATGCTGTTCAATATAACTTGAAGAACTATCACTGTTACTCTGGAGCCTCTTGGCTCTATGGGAATGATATAGCAGACACTAAATAGAGGAAAACTCAGAGCTACTGAAACAATGCCCACCATTTACTTTCGACTGTTATTTTGTTAAATTCTTGTTTATCTTACTGTACAGTGCCGTGGGCTTCAGCGCTTTCCTTCATAATATTTCCGTCTAGGATAGCTTGTTTTGTCATCAGTTCCACTTTGTCAGTTTCATGCTTCTTTACACCATCTGTTAAAGAAAATACAGATATATGAGGTGTGCATTAGGGTGAGGTCAGGACATAAGACCTAGAGATAGTTTTCCTCTTGCTGTATTGGAAGGAGATCCTTCCGTAATACCCAGTAATATGTTAGTAATTAGGAGCCTCCTTCAGGGCCATAATCCCCTCATGGGAGTGTCTCAGAACTCACCTGAGGGCAGTGTAAAGGCGATCCTGCTCGTGGTAGGCTTTCTGTCATCCTTCTGGGCAGCTACAGTGCAACGGAACCTGAAATAAAAATATTATTATGGTCATCTAATGCTATTGACTTACTTTAATCCAAACCTTATAAGTAGCTATGAATAATTTAAAAAGATGAGAATCACGTGAGGTTCTGTTTGATTGTAGTAACTATTTATTAGGATTTCCATTCTGAATAAAAAATTGAAGAAAGTTGTGCAATTTTGGACAGTTTTTAGTCAGTTTGTGTGCACCAGGAAGAGTTATTTAATTTTATTAATACTGAATTGTGTTTTCACAGATCTAGAAGCATTAAATCTGAAACTGACTCCCTTGTCTGGAATCTTTTTACATAAACATATGAGGTTCCTGGACTGAAATCCTCCACTTTCTGTAGGAAGGACAGAGGGAGACAATGTTCCCTCTCTGAAATCGCTGAAAGATTCTGGAAGTGGGAGCCTGCTTTTGTTCAGGTTCCTGTGCTGAGAGCAAGACCTGATATTTTGCCTTTCCCTTCTTGCCTTTCCTTGTTGCTTGTGTGTGTTGCTGCCTCTCGTGTCTGCATTTCACACACTGGTGTTTGTGTGCCCGGGAAAGGGCAGACACGAAGAGTTACAGCCAAGGCAAAGTGTTCCTGGAAGACCTGTTCTGAAACAGCATCCCAATGCGTAGACCCTGCAGCTTGTGCCTTAACACACCAGAAGGACAGTGAGTAGCACGAGCTGCACGTGGCAGTGGCCACCTGCCCTCCTCTGCCCAAACCTCGGCACTTGCCTCAATTTGAGTACTTTCCTCTAAACAAGTACCTGTTCTCTTCCTGCTCAAGCAGACTGCGGTATGTTGCTATCTCCTCCTCCAGCTTCATCCTCGTGTTCAGGAGAATTTCGTGCTCTTGCAGCTGTTTCTCGATACCTTTTCTCACATCCAGGAGCTCTTTCTCTAAGCATTCGATCTCAGATTCGAGATTCCGTAGTTGCATGTGGTACTGCTGCTCAGTGGCACGCAAGGAACGTTCCAAACCCTTCTCCTGTGAAATTTAACTCTTATTTTAAGGGTCAGAAAGTATATTTGTAAAGATGTTATATGTACTGTTTACTAACAATCTCTGTATTTTTACATCAGTTCTTTTGAGAGTATGCTTTAGGAGCAGGAGTAAAGCTTCCAAGATAATACTTTTGCTGAGAAATTTTCCATTAAAATGTGTAATAATTTAAGATTGGATTTAAAAAGCTGCCTTCCCCAGCAATCCACTGCTGTCGAGTTTAGGGATCTCTGATTTTCCAAGTACGGTTAAAGTGATACCCAGCTGAGTACTGTGTGGGAACTGCAGTTTGGGTGCTCTTGTAGCTTATCGATCTCACTGAATTCCGTACATCACTGACAGATTTTATCACAAATGAATTGATAAATTTTGTCCACACATTCCAAAGAAGTTATAAACGTGATGTGAATTGGTCGGGCAGAAGAGCCAGGATGAGGGAGTGTCATGCACACGTATGTTTGGCAGGCATGAGAATACGAAAACAGGTGGATCTTGAATGGCTGAACTGAAACATACCATACTCATAAATTTAAGCAACAACTGGGTTAGTGCTTGGTTAGTGTCTGGTTAGTGCCTGGTTAAGTGCCTGGTTAGTGCTGTGTGACAGGCAGGAAACCCACCACGGAGTTGTGCATTTCTGTATGTGGTATACTCCCCTCATCAGGGGATGTGATTGTTACACAAGCTGAATTGTGGAATAGTTTACATCAAGAAAGAGATTTATTTTTTCCAGGAGACTTCAAGTCTCATTTTCTGGTGCTTACCACAGCGTGGAGAGATTCAATTTCCATCTGCATATGGTGCCACTGCCGTCTCGCTTCACACAGTTCCGCTCTGGCTGCCTTTAACGCTTCTGCATCTTTGTCCATTCTTTTAATTGTAGCTTCTTCTAGCTACAGGGGTCATAAAAACAGTAACAATATTTAAAATAGTCAAAAAATGAAAATAAAATAGATACATAAAAATCCCTAGTTGGAATTTCTTAGAGTCCTGTGAGCCTGTTGAAGCTAAGAGCGATGAGTTAGTATTTCCTGTAGAGGGAAGGCCTTACCCTGCTGGGCTGGAAGGGAAATAGTTCACTGCATCTTTAGCCCTTTGTTGTAGAGGAATTCCTGTACAAATGAGCCAGTTGTGTTTAGACCTTACTCACCTCTAGATAAATGGGCTTAACTTAATCAATTCAAGATTCCAGGTTTGAACAAGTCTCTTTGGTTTTCATGTATTTTTGATTTCTGAGAACAGCTTTATAGAGAGAGGGCACTTCTGGGAGGCTGTATGAATGTATCACAGTTGAGAACTGCTAGAATTATGTTTTTGCCTGATCTAGTCGCTGACTAGATTTCACACTGTCATTTGAGAGTAAGTACCTCCAGTCCTTTACATGTGAATAGCATCTTTATGCAAATCTACAACTTCTCCTTGTCCTCTAAGGACAGGTTATTTAAGATGTCCCTGTCACAGAAGGGAGAGCTAAGCCCCGTTCCGTGTGACAGTTCCAAAGTGAAGTCCCTATTCATTCTAAGCTGATTGTTTTGCTTTTGAAAGTTACTTTTTTCCTGTTTGATTCTGAGCTTTACTGCAAGTGGTGGAGATGCCCCAAGCACTGGAAACAATACATGCTCTTTTGCATATTTTACTGCTTTAGGTAGCTTCTTATGATGACATCAACTCGAAGGAAGTAAACCCTTTTCATTCAGGTCTATGAAGTAAGTAAAATCAGTTCCTTCCCCCCGTAACATACTGCCTTACTGTAATTTTACTGTGCCATCGTTCTGGTGAAAAATCTAGATTTGGCTGACCCACAAGTGAAGACTCAATATTCTTTGCTTATCATCTTTTTTTTTTCCTGGATACTGCAGGATTTATGAGACAAGGTTATAGCCACAGACACTGCTTTGTGCCAGACTCCCTGGTTGCCAGCCGCGGTGTCCGCCTGCAGCAGCCTGGCCTGTGGGGAGAGAAACCCTCCAGAATTCCTGAGAAGTACAACCAGGTGATGCACCACCTCATTTTCACCCTGAATTTCTTGACGTTTGATGGCTGAAAATTGTTGTGTCATTTTATTTTAAACTTCACTTGGGTTTTAGAGACGTTTTGTATAAATCTATAATAGCAGCACTGTGTGTTGGTGACATGTAATCTGTATGACAGAACAAATTACATTTGCTGAAGAGTCTGACATAGTTTTACTGTGGACAATATAAAACAGGCCTGAAAAGCTACAGTTTTCTTTAATATAGGTGCTAAAAATGGGAAAGCTTTCTGTATATAAACGGGTTCTTTACATTGCCTTTGATTTTCCAGCTTCTCTTTCCCCGGGGTAACCGGTGCCAGAGGTTACAGCATTTACAGCGTCTGTCATCATTTCGTAAAGCACAACAATCTATCGCTGTTGCCGGTACAGAAAAGCATCATTACACGGCATTCCTGCAGTGTGCATTTCACACCCTGACCCAAATCTATTTCCCTATCTCCTCGTTCGCATCCTCCCGCAGTCGAACCAGCCTCCCTCCCCCAGGAATATGCTGCATCGGAAAGGAAATACCCTACCTCGGAGGGGCTGCGGGAGGGATTGTGCGGACAGGGCTCGTCCCCTGCCTCCGGAAGGAGCGTGTCTCTACGAAGGCGTTACCTGGGTCCTCGCTGAGGTGGGGGTCGCTGTCAGATTTCTGGTGCCGAGGGGCTCCCCCCGCGCCCCGCTCCCATTGAGGAGCCGGGGCCGCTCCATCCTCCCCCCGCGCCCCCGGCCCGGCCGGGCCCAGCCCATAGGACGGGCGGGTGCGGCGCGAGCGGCGCCTTAAAGCTGCAGAGCCCCAATTGTCCGCCGGCGCCGGAAGGTCGGGGCTCCCGCTCCTTCCTAAAGGCTGGCTTGGGCCAGCAAAGGGCTGCCGCTTTTGCGGAGATTAAAGTAAGGACACCTACATTCTCTGCTGAAATGGGTGTATACAGTGCCTTTCGGCTACACTACGACCGCGGGTTTTTATAACCTCAAAACCCTGAGGTTAATTGATTGATAGAAAGCAAAGGACGAAATCAGAGGTGCCACAGCGTGAGGGTGCGATCCCAGAGGGGAAGGGAACAGCTTCCCAGCACTACACCTGTACTGGTGGCAGAGCTGCCGGACTGCACCTTCTCCGGGCACTGGGCAGCCCCGGAGCAGGTTAGTCGAGAAGAATTTCCATCAGAATTTCCTACAGAATTTCCATCCTTGAAGGTTTTTAAGAATCGTCGAGGCAAAGTCTCAGGTGTGTCTCAGTCTCAGTCTCAGGCTGAGCTGATGTAGTGTTGAGGACTGTCCTGTTTTGAAAAGGAACTGGGCTCCTGGAAACTCACCAACATTTGGGTGTCTCTATGGACAGGAGCACAAAAAGCGGGAGAGGAGCCAGTGCTGCTGGGGAGTAAGACGTTTGGGCACCGTGTGGGGAGGGGATCGGCTCCCCGTCTGCAGAGTGCAGAGTTCTGGTGAATTAATACAAACACAGCAAACTGCTGTCAGAAAAAGTGTTGGGTTTGGCTCTGAAGGTGATCGCGGTACCTCTGGTGTGTGTGCCCTTCACACAATATCACACATGTGAGAGTCTTACACCTTTCCTGACAGCTGCCAGGGAGGTAGAAAGTGTATGTTCTCTGCTGTGCTGTGCTTTCTGCAAATAATTCTTCATTTCCTGGCTCACTGTAGCTACTGTATGGTCCCAATGATCTCATCCTCTAAGAACAGTGCTTACCTGCTTTTCAAAGTTTTTACAGTAATGGACAATACCAGATATTTAGTGAAAAAAATTTTAAAAATTAAAAATTCCCTAAGCAGAATGCAATTTTAGGCTGCAAATAAGAATATGCATCAGTAAAACAAGAAAAAAAAGGCAGTAAACTTTTCCAAGCCACTCATCTTTTTAGAAGTCAAAGTATTATACCACTTAAAAGACTCCTTGTGTGCATAAGGCTTCCTTGTTCTCGGCTCTGTCCCCTGGCACATGTCAAAGGATCCTGTGTTCTGAGTTTCTTTTTCTTTGCTGTCTGTTTTTCAGCTGACCTGGACTGAGATGAGAATGTTTTTCTGTATGCTATCTTTTCTACAAGTGTCTTAATTATTCTTCTGAAACCACACTGTTGACCGTGTTTTCATTGATGGTATGAGAGGAGTCACACAGTAGGAACATTGGGAATCCATCCAACAAGCATTAGATGATACACCTTAGGACAGTATAAGTGTCAATAGGAAGAGCCTGTGTATTTAAGCAAATAAGAACTTGAAATGTAATTTAAAATCTTCCTTTTTCTTCACATTGCAGTACTGATTGTTTACAGTCTGCTTTCAGTGCCCTGGGACTCCTAATGTTTTGTTTACATCAGGCAAAGTCAAAGCTGTCTAGTGCCCAGAATGAATCCAGAGATGTGAAAGCTTGAAATACAATATTGAGGTCTGCAGGGAGATTGGATTTGGTCCCACAAGCCAAACTTAATGCATCAATGAGCGTCTATGGATAAATCTTTGTATTACCAGGAGCTGAACATTTGCCAGTTGATACAATTTCTAAAAGCTTTTAAATAGAAATTAGAACTAATGCTTTTTTCCCACCTTTTTTTCAGGTGTAAAGGGAACATCTCTGAAGGCTGAAGTCAGGTAGGTGTAAGCAATTATGTCTTTAGTAGGATTTTTGTGTTTTTGAATTCTAGCTACTTTCAGTGTTCATAGTTTAATACAGACGTTAGATGTTAGTTAACTTCAGAGCTCCGACACGCTGGGACCTGGGGCACAGAGCGGAGCCTCCTCGTGCTCTGCTGGTTGCAAACTGCTGTGGGTCCCACTGGTACTTGCATGGATGTCTCGGTGGTACATACATCAGAGCTGCACCCCAGCCAGCTCTCAATCCTCTTTTAGATCGTAAGGTTAAATTCAGGATTAATGTGTATGTGGGTAAACTATGTGATTATTCAGTAGAAATTACACTGAATGAGGCTTTTAAAGGGGACAAAAGAGAGATGTGCTTGTGTTCTGTGCTTTTAGAAAAGAAATTACTTCCTTAAACTGTTGAGGGTGGTGCATTTACTCAAGAGTTTTTCAAGTTCTTCCCTCTTTGTACTGGCATATATAGATCTTCTGCTTCATTTCTTTGGGTTATTTATCACAGTACTTTTTCTTTACCTGACTGGAGTTTAGATGTCGCGATTCTACTCTGCAGATTTAGTTCTTTGATTATTGTTTTATTTACCCTGGTTTTTATTGATTCCAAGCAGAAAGCAGAAAAAAATGCTAGTAGTGGGTGTTGTTACAAAATGCACAATGGAAGGACAGTGTGAAATCTGTGCTCCCATTAAAATTTGAGTTTGGGTCAGGTGACGTGATGCGCAGAACATTGGTGTTCTAGAGACACAGGAATATCCACGTAGGAGGTCGCAGTGACTTCCTTGTCCTATCTGAGAATCACACAAAAATCATCAACATCTTGACTCAAGAATACAGGCTGAGGTGTGAATTGTAAGGGGATTGTATTTTGATTCACAATTTTGTTCTGGATGAATAAATAGTTCGTTTGAGTTGGTGACCAGGAAGCCAAATTCCGGACTCGCAAGCCCATGGTGTGCTCCCAGCAGGTGGCACTCGGGCCATGGGACACTGCTGCTGTGGGGCCAGCCTGTCCCTCCTCTGCTACTGCACTCACAGCATCTGCAGTCTTGTTCTGTTTGCAAAAGCTCTCCCTTAAATTGATCCCTCATTTAAACAGTTTTTTTAACACGTATGTGTTCTGGCACGGGATTCATTTCTTTCAATGAGCGGGGGATCCGATACCACACACAGGGTATATGGGAAAGCAAAATACCCCACAAAATGGTAAATGTGGATTAGGAACAGCAGTCTGAGATGAAGAATAAATGGAGGCTAATATCTTAAAGCATGCTGAGTTCTTTTTATTAATAAGAAAACAGAAAAATGAGGTTAAAATGGCAAAATTATTTTACATATTAATTACTAAAAATTCTGAAAAAGCTTCTCTAATTAAATACCCATTGTCAGCACTGTGCTTCTAGCCACTGAACAAAGAACTAATGATACAGTTAAAGAACACCATGAAAATAATACATGTAATAGCAATAGGCCGAAGCAGAAAATATATTGCATGATGGGTAAGAATAGAAATGCCAGGTTTGATTCATCTAAAAGATTCTTAGTAAGAAGCCAATCTATTTTTATGACTTCATACAAAAGAGCAAAATTATTTATCCCTTTTGGCTTTGAACAAAACATGTAGTGAACAGATCCTTTGCAGTATTGGATTTTGCCTTATATCTTCTCTTCAACTTCTTTAACGTGGGACGCAACAACTTTTCCATCTACCACTTCTTCGACAATTGTCTTGATCTTTCTGGTTTTGGTAGGATCTAAACATCATACACAAACAAAAAAAAATTATCAAAGTGTTAAAAATTATAAACCAAGACAGCACATGTATACGAACAGTTATGTCTTTCCTTTTGGATTGGCAGCTTCTTGTGATGAGCTTGATGATGTAGTTAAACAGAAGAGCACGTGTTATTTTGTTTATAAGAATAGCTTTAGCAACAAAATTTTATTCAGCCAAGCTCTACTTACCCTGAGAAGAATCCAGTGATTGTGTTTGTGATTTGGACCCTGTCAAGGATGAGCTTTCAAATGTAACTCCCTGTCCCGCGCTCCTAAAAGTGAATGAGAGAGAGGAGCGTTGCAGAGGGCTTCTCGGGATCAGGAGAAACCGGATTGTTTAAAATAGTCAGCAGAACGGTTCGCTCTCCTCTCGCAGAGTCTGGCTGTATTAATTCAAAGCCACGGTATGAGCCTTACGGTCTCTTGGTGAATGTACAACTGGTTTTTACCTCTTTTTTCATAGAGAGGATATTGCTACAGACAATAAAACAAAGGAGGTATTTCGTGTGAATTAGTGACTTACACAAACTCCCCATCCAGCAGGCGACGGTAGGTTTCAATCTCCATTTCCAGCCGAGTCTTGATGTCCAGAAGCTGCTGATACTCCGCGTTCTGGCGCTCCATGTCAGCCCTGACCTGGAACAGCTGAGACTCCAGGTTCCCGATCTGAAGCTGCATTTGGGAAAGCTGAGCACAGTAACCTCCTTCCGTTTCTGCTAAAGTGTCCTCAAGGGATTTTTTCTGTGTAAGAAGGATATTAAATAATCTCTGATTAAGGAAAAAAAAAAAGTTCTTTACAAAGACAAACCCAACTGAAGTAGTTTAATGGGAGTAAGTATTGCCTCATTACTTAAAGATTTCTATTTTTTTTTCCTTGAAATACCAGTTTGAGAACTGGCCTTTGCTGCTTCACTGCATATGAATGTAAAAGTCCATCTGCTTTATAGCATCCTACTCGCAATCCAATTATATATGTTACTGCTATTTAGGTACTAAAGAGTGCAGGATTTAATAGGAAATAGGAAATAAAAGCATCTAAAAACATTTTTTAAGTTGGCAAATGTCCCCTTCCCTGGAGCCTACCATGGCAAGCTGAGATTGTAGCTCAATTTCCAGGCTCTGGAGAGTCCGTTTCAAGTCTGTGATCTCACTCTTTCCTGACTGAAGCTGCTCAGTATTGGTGGAGATTTCCCTCTTCAGCTCCCCGCTCTGGAATGACAAGGAAGAATTGAGTGTAATTTTACCATTACAACTATTTAACTCATTTTTATATCCATTTTGCTGCATTTGCTCTCTCCGGTTGTTACCTTTTCATTGAACCATGCTTCAGCCTCTTTACGGTTCTGCTCGGCAATGACTTCATACTGTCCCCTCATGTCATTCAGGAGCTTGGTCAGGTCGGTTCCGGGGGCAGCATCCATTTCAACACTGACTTGGCCAAGAGTGCTGCTTTGGATACCCTGGAGCTCCTGGAGACATGTAAAATAAGGAAAGTTTCTGTTAATAAAAACCAAAATACTTCTACCCAAAACATGTATGAAGAAATATATGTGATAAATTCTGTTCCAACAAGACTCTATAGCTTCTGTGCATATTTCTTTTACTCTTCCACTTAGTAAACTCAAAAAAGAACAAACAAAACAAATAATGAAACCAAGGAACTCCCACAGGCATAAGTAAAGGAATAATTTGGTATTTCACATCTCCATCTGCCTTGCTTTGAATTCACAAAGGAAAAAAAGTACCTCTTCATGATTCTTTTTGAGGTAGGCCAGTTCTTCATTCAGGCTTTCGATCTGCATCTCCAGATCAGCTCTGGTCAGGGTCAGCTCATCGAGAACCCTGCGCAGACCATTGATGTCGGCTTCCACGCTCTGGCGAAGAGCCACCTCGTTCTCATATCTGTAAAAGAAGTCATTAAACGGGGTTTTATGGGGTTAATGAGGTCAAAGGCAACCTATTACTATGCACTTACATAGCTTTTACTATGAAATCTTAATACACATAACTGTTATAATATTGTCTAATAATTATGATAAATGAAAGAGATTTTTAAATGCAATTTTTTTTCCCCTTAAAGCATTAGTAAGAGGCTTTATAACATTAAGGTATCTTACTTCAGTCTGAAATCATCAGCAGCCAGTCTGGCGTTATCAATCTGCAGAATGATTCTTGCATTGTCGATAGTTGCATTAATGATCTGAAAGGCAAACAACGTTCAGAGAATGTTTTTGTGTCCAAGTGGCTTTGCAGCTCAATGTAGCTATTGATTTCTGAAAGGAATTTGTTACTTTACCAAGATATCATTATTTACAGGTGAATTACAAATGTAAACATACATTAAGTACATTGCTTTGCTACCTTGTTTCGAAGATCTTCGATTACAGGATAATATTTACTGTAGTCACTGCCAGTTCCAGGGACACCGGCTCCGGGGCCGTTCTTCTCATACCACTCGCGGATTTTGCACTCCAGCTCAGTATTGGCATCCTCCAGAGATCGTACTTTGTCCAGATAAGCAGCCAGTCGGTCATTGAGGTTCTGCATAGTTTCTTTTTTTGAGCCAGAAAGAAGGCCACCATCCCCAGCACCACCAGTGCCAAAGCCACCTCCGAAAACAGAGCCTGAGCCACTTCCAAAGCCACCTCCAAAGCCAGTGCCTGAGCTGCTGCCAAAGCCACTTCCAAAACCTCCACCAAACCCACCGCCTAAGCCACTTCCATAGCTACCCCCTAAACCACCACCAAAGCCTCCGCCAAAGCCACTACTTAAGCTGCCCCCCCCACTGAAGCCAGAGCCCGAGCCAAGCATAGAAGCAGCACCAAACCCTCCGCCAGATCCACCACCAAACCCTCCGCCAGATCCACCACCAAAGCCAAGGCCGCTGCCCCCAAAGCCTCCTGCAGCACTAGAAGCAGACATTCTCAGAGATCCCCCGCCGAGGCCGCTGCGAGACGAGAGCTGCCGGGCCCCACTTGTGCGCACAGACAGGGCCATGGCGGTGCCGGTGCCGCGTCCGGTCGCCAAGCAGGGGCACAGAGCAGGAGGACAGCCCTTATATAGGGAAGGCTGTTGGGTGTTTCCCTGGTGGAGTGTCCCTGGTGGGAGTCCCACCTCCCAGGAAGATCTTTAATTCTTTCTCTCTCTCCCTCATTGGCAGGGCAGTCAGTTCAGTGTGCCCTGGCCCGGCTCAGTGACATGTGTCCATCTGAATTGCCAAGAGGAGTGGAAATCTGGTGCCCTCCGGGTGTTTGCTGCGTGAGGGGAAATGGGTGGAGTAGAGCTAAGACACCGTGATAATGTTTCACCGTGTGCAGTGGGGCACAAAAACGTCTTTTCGCATTTAAGTCCTTACTAAATAATCTTTTTGTCATTACGTATTCATTTCTTTCTTGCTTTGGGGTGATTATTATCTAAGTGGGCTTAAGTCGGTGTAATGATCCCTTTCATACCACGCTTCCCAGCGCGCTCGGCAAAACTCTGCTTCGTTTCATAAGACTTACCTGCCAGGTTAGCACTCTCTGAGTGTTTAATAAGAAGTAAGAAAAGTGATCAACAAAAGTGTGTGAAGAGGCACACGGACATTCAGTGATCTGCAGGTTAATCATTCATTTGAAAACAGAAATGTACTTGATTATACCAAATATAATTTGTAATTGTGTTTTCTGCCCTAAACCTTTCACCATTGAAGTATCTCTGTGTGATATGTATAGCCTGTAGCAATTGTTTATACTTTTGAGCTGAAAACTAACCATTTTTTTCTTCTATATAGTTTGCTACTATCTCAAAATAAGGAAGATTATTTCTGTATTTTTTGCTTTTCATAATATAAATCTAAAGATCAAATATAGCTCTTAGAGGTGACAGGTTTAGGCATGGAAACCTTTCAAAACCAATACCCTTCTTCTTTTGAAGTTATTTTGGTAAACAAAATTGTGTTTTCTTTGTCCTGGCTTAATTATATCATTGGATTTGTCAACTGAAATGTATTAATTTTTGATTTATCTACATCCAGGAGCGGGAGTGCTTTTTTGGGCAGAAATGTATTATGAGCAGTAGATCAAAGGTTTCAGTAAACCATTTATGTAGAAATGAATGGATAGCCTGGTGTCAGTGACTCATGGTGGTGAAAGCAAAGGATTACTTTCTTTGGCAGCTGTTTATGTACAGTAAATAACCTATTGGACAGGGAAGATTTCAAAAGGAAGAGATTTTTGTGTTTATGTTGTTAAGAGAAACATGTAGAGTCCTTGGCCGGGGGTGAGGGTGCGGCCGAGGAGCCGCTCTGTGGGTGTCAGCACAGGGGGCTTTGTTTCTGAACTGAAAGGCAGAATATAGTCTTATTGATAAGGTATCTTTGCTTGCTGTAGTCCCTGGTGATAAAAGCATTCACAGAGTGAAAAAAAATAACAGGCTTCCTTGGTTTTGCATTTAAATTTATTATTAAATGAAAATTGACACTTCTCATTTATTTGAAAAGAATATTTTACTGAAGTAAAGCTGCATTGTATTTGAATGGTAGTTCAAGTTCAGAAAGGGTGCACTGAGACAACTGTTTAATGTGGTTTTAGGAACAAATCTACTCTAAATGTGCCAGTATGTAAGAGAAATAATAGATTGCTGAACTTTGAATTGCAATTACATTAACATATCTGATTGAGGGTGTATCAGCTGTATAGGGTAAATTCTGTCTTGTCAGGTTTTGATAAGATGTCCATCAGGGCTTCAGAAATACCTTTCTTCTAAAAACTTCTCTTTTTATTAATATGTTGAAAGTGTGAGAAAAATTAAGGCACCGTATGTTGTTGTGAACTGTCTAAAGAAATGAAATAAAAATGCTCCCGATGCTTTCAGAAGAGCCCAGTGCCATCGAGAGCTTGTCAAGGGCATGAGCGAGTTGTGTCCTTTGTCTTTCACCAGTTTAGTACTTTGAAAAAGTACTAAATTTAATTTAAATTATTTTAAAAGCTATAGTAAATTCATGCTATCAGTCATTTGACTTTCCAGTTTTTACTGAGAAAGTTTTTTAATGTAATTTAAAGACTGATGTAAGTAAAAGCTAAAACTTGCATTTTTATCTGTCTTGGAAACAATTATACATTTATTTCAGGCTGCCTTGGGTTTTTTTCACTATTTAGTCACTATTTAAGTAAACCCAAAATCTTGTACTTTGTAACATAGTGGGTAATTTTTTAATTATCCTCCAGTGAAAAAAGAAAAGACAGATTGTTTGCGAATTGATAGTTTGGCGTTTTTCAGCAGCTCTTGTGGGGTTTAGGGAGGAGGCTGGATTCTTCTCAGAGTTTTCTCTTTCTTTGTGGCCTGAGGAGCAGGAAGCTCAGAGCCGCCTCCTCTCGCTCCTGCCATTCACAGCTTCTCTTCAATCTCCTCCACTGCGGAGGAGACAACCTTGCCGTCAATCACCTCTTCAACAATTGTTTTGATCTTCTTAATTTTACTTGCTTCTGGTACTGAAATTGAGCAGTGAATTAATGAAATGCAATGTATAGTGGCAGAACAACCTGACTGCAGTGCTAGCAGCAGCTCCACAGAGGAGAAAGCAGCTAAAGGCCTTTTTACAATGCGCAGTTACTGGCCGTACAGGATGTGGGTTCCCTTCCTTTGAACATCCTGTAAGTTACCCATAACACTATTGTGGACGTGACGTTGAATACCTCTTTATCCCTCCTCATATTTTCCTGTAAAAACTTGTAGACCTAAAACCTAGGAATAGTCTTACAGCAAACTGGATATTTTTGCAGTTAAAAGTAGCCAGTTTATTTAGCAGCCTGGTCTCCCTGCGGAGTCAGCGGGGAGAAGCAGCTGTTCCTCAAGTCCTCCAGAGGGTAATTCAATCATTCTCTATCATTCTCTTGGCTCTTTGAGGAATCTGTGGTTTTACTTTGGGTACCCGAATTATGCACATATACAAGTTAGCATGCATACCTTTTTCAAGCTCTGCTGCAGCAGATGCCTCCAACTGTAAATGTCTGTTAAAATAATAAATTAAAAAATATAAATATGTGGCGCCTAACATCGAAGAGAAATCCTTCCCCAGCAGCCTCTGAACCCAGCAGGAACTGCAACCTGCTCTGGGTCTACTGTTGAGAACTGGGCAAGACTTCCCCCGACCAGTTTGAAACTGGCAGAGTTTACCTGTTCACCTTCCATGAATACAGACAATTTGCAATGCTGTTTGCTGTCACCCCAAACTAAACCAACAACCAAAGTGTGTGCATTTCCTCACCCACTGTCCTCTCCCTCCAGCAGCCGCCGGTACGTGGCGATCTCCATTTCCAGGCGAGTCTTGATGTCGAGCAACACACTGTTCTCATGGTTCTGACCCTCCATTTCAGCCCGGAGTTGCTTCAGTTGAGCCTCTAAATTGGCAACTCTTTCCTGGATTTGGGCTAGCTGATAACTGTAGCGTGCTTCAATTTCATCCAGACTGTCTTCTAAAGACATTTTCTGTAGCCGATGAAAAGAACAGAGATGTATTATTCAAGAGGATTCATTTCTGTGTTAAAATAACTTTTTGTCTGATAAGCCTCTTGATTTCTTTCTTTATCCATGTAACTGTCTCCTAAGCACAGTCTTTATTTCAAGTACTCTGTCATTTACCATGTTAAGGTGGGACTGTAATTCCAGCTCCAGGCCCTGGAGGACCTGTCTGCGGTCGGTGATCTCCTTCCTCTGGGCCTGCAGCTGCTCAATGTTGATGGCGACTTCCTGGTTCAGGTCTGCTGTCTGAAACGCACAGACAGAGGGCTGTCAACTGCAGCACGACACGACCGAGGCTCTTCCTGCTAATTGACCTTACCTGCGTTTCAAACTGCTCTTTGGCTTCCTGACGGTTCTTTTCTGCCATCTCTTCGTATTGCTTCCTCATGTTTTCCATGACAGACCCAAGATCAATGCTGGGGGCAGCATCCACTTCCACATGAACTGAGCCGCTCACCTGCGTGCGCAGTTGGTACATCTCCTACGGCGATAAGGGTGTGTTAGTGGCACAGGATGGGCTAGGATGGAAGGGACCTTGAAGATCATCCAGTCCACCCCACTGCTCTGGGCAGGGACACCTCCCACCAGACCAGGTTGCTCAGACCCCCAGGCAACCTGGCCTTGAATCTGGAGCTGAATCTCACTCAAGTGTAATATTCTTTCAGGTTCACCATGAAGCTTTCATTGTTCCTAGTGAGGCTGAGTGTGTGTGTGCTACGTAAATCCCTCCCTGACAGTGCTTGGCCGCTCTCACCTCCTCATGGTTCTTCTTCAGGAAAGCCAGCTCTTCATTCATACTTTCAATCTGTGACTCCAAATCAGATTTTGTCAAAGTCAAGTCATCACGAACTCGGAGCAGTCCGTTAGTGTCACTGTCCACACTTTGCCTGAGCAAGCATTCGTTCTCAAACCTGGAGAATAAAGGCTTGTGTTGTCATCATGAAAGTGCAACTGTTTGATGTAAATGTTAAATCGGTAACTACTGCAGCCTTAGTTGTAAGGCTTTTCATTAAACTTTACGTTAGAAAATGTTTATTCTCAGCTTTGATACTAATAACTAGAAGCTTTTGTGAATAAGAGGAGCATGGAAGAGAATTTCTGAAACCATCCTGGAACTTACTTCAGTCTAAAATCATCCGCAGCCAGTTTGGCGTTGTCAATCTGTAGGACAAGCCTTGCATTTTCCAGCTGTGCAGCAGCAACCTAAACAGGAATGATTGAAAAGCCATGAACCTTTGCACAGAAATGCACACTTGTTCCATTTCTGGACATTAATACTGTGTGTGGGCTTCACCTTCCTTCACTTTAGCTGTCTAGTGGGCATCTAGGGTTAACTTCCCTTTCGAGCGCAGAGGAAGAATTGGGGTTTTCCAAAGGGCAAATTAACCTGTCATAAAGCAGGTATCTAACTGCTCTCTGGGAGAGATCTGCTGGGCTGGGAAATAGAACTGGTGAAAAGTCAGAGGGGAGAGGTTTGTGGAAGTCCACTGGGAGCATCATTTGTCAAATCTCTCAGCTGATTGCTGCGGGAATATTCTGTTGTTTACAGTGGTGATTTACTATTTCAATAGTAAATTGATCTAATAGTTAAAATGATCTATTATTTTTTCTGAACATTTGGCAGTCTTTTCTAAAAAAAAAACCACTTTGAAATGCACAGATGCTGAGCTACATTTAAATATGTAAGTTAACATCAGTATTTTCACTAATTATAATTACCTGAGGCAAGCAGAATAGAATTAATTTTGATTCAAGAGATTTCTCATGTATGAGATTACACACATCTGCAGACATATATCTACTATTAGAAATTACATAAAATCTGTCACTAATTTGTATCTAATCAAAATAAAGCATTTTTTTTTTCCTTAGGTAAGAACAATTGCAATTTGGAAAAGTACCTTTTCTACAGTACTTTGTTATCTATCTCCCCGGTAATTGCAATTTGTGTGTTTATGGGTGATAGAGGCTGTGTATCTTACCTTACTTTGGAGATCTTCAATGGTTTTGAAGTAGGAGCTGTAGTCTTGCCGTATGTCCATGGCGTTGCTCTCGTACCACTCCTTGATCTGCTTTTCAAGCAGGGAGTTGGCCTTTTCCAGAGATTGCACCTTCTCCAGGTAGGAGGCCAGTCGGTCATTCAGATTTTGCATCGTTGCTTTCTCGGTGCCGGCGAGCAGCACGTCGTTACCGGTGATGTTGAGCTGGAGGTTGCCCCTGACGCCTTGCCCGTAGCCGGAGCTGGTGGAGATGCGGGTGCCGTAGCCCCCAGCACCCCCATAGACGCTGGGGGCCTGGATCTTTTGGATGGCCATTTTCCTGGAGCTCAAGCCGCTGATGCTGGGTGCAGCAGGATGGATGCGGGAGCTCGCGCCCCACTGAACGCTGCGGGTGGAGAATGCCATTTCTGTTCCTCTGCTGGGACCAAGCAGCTAAATGGGGCAGAGAGCGGCTGAGGAGAGGAGCAGCCTCTGGTGCTCTGTACACCTTTATACGTGGTGCAAAGAGGAAGCTCAGTAGTTACAAACCCCACCTCTGTTGACACACAGTGTGACTGGTGTCAGCACAAACAGCACAGCACATATTGCCCCCCTCCCTGGCAGTCTGCAGGGGTTTACATCTGTTCGTCTGTGTTTGAGAAAAAACCCCCGGGTAGTTTGGCTCGCTTTGTTACTATTTTGAATAGAAGATAAAACACAAATAAATTATTGAATCATTTATCACAGTGTATCTGCAGCCATAATCTCTATAGTCTCTTTGAAAGAACAAGTAGATTCTTACCCCCGTGTGCAGTGTGTGAAATGAAATTGGGAGTTGACAATGCGTGACAAGAGACTTAAAATATTTATATTTGCAATGATATGTTTCTGTTGAGGAAGCAATGCTCTGGGCCTCGGGACAGTCTGGAACAGGGTATAAGTTATTAGAAAGGAGGCATCACATCTGGGCACTATGTTCATTAACAGGAAATCAGCTGCCTTTTTCAATGCATGAAGAAGCCCAACAATCCTACTTCTAATCCTCCTGAGGTTCCTAAACGGACTGTGGAGTGTAGTTTTGATAGGAAAAATGCAGAGATAAAGTGGAAAGTGAGGGCAGAAACTGGTTAGAAACTGGGGGGTTAGTGCAGCAGGAAGGTGTGTGGCTGGTGGGCACTGGGACAGTACAAAGGTGTGTTCCTTGGGGCACTGCACTGACAGCACTTTAGTGCATTATTCATGTACAGCTTGTGGGGGAGAACAATTAACAGATATTGCTTGTATTAGCAAAAGCAGCTGGTGTATGTACTGATCTTCAGCCTCGGGGCAAGGAAGCTACACTCTGGAGGCAGTAACTGTATCTTGGAAGAATCTTCAGGTTTCTGAGAACATTAACCCGGGATCTCAGGGAGTCAGTACTTTAAGTTTTTAAGGTTAATGTGCGCCAGATTAGTCTAAGCAGTATTGGATCAAAGCAGAGAGTCATAATTAGCTATTGTGAAAATAGGCATCTTTCAAACCAAAGTCATCAGCGTTCAGGGCAGGACTTTTTGCAGGAGGATGCTGTGAGTTGTCTTTGGACCTTGAACTTCTTTGGGTGTAACTGATAATGAAAAATATTTATGAGAGTTGAAACCAAAGTACACTAGTAATCAAGGTGGGTCATCTTTTGTTCATTAAAAAAATTCAGACTGAGTAGGAATTATCATGGTGGTAGGGCAGAGCTTGCACCTTTAAAGCTGTAAGAGGAATACAGCAATAACTCTTTTTTTTTCTATATTAGTTTTATATTTTATTGGTTGCAACAGTAAATTACCTAAATAGATATGTATTATTTGCTGTCTGTGCTTTTGCTCAGCGTTGAAGAAGTGCAGTTCAGGCTTCGCTGGCGTTTCCTGCTGGGAGCCCTCTCCCAAGGACACTTCCCTCCTGTGACATGCTCCGTGGGATGGGCTGTGTGTAATCATAATAAAACAGTCATTGCACCACTAATAATCTGTTTTATTTGATGAAGAAACCCCACATATGTGACATGAGTTGAATGTGTTAGAGAGCAATGAAGATAAGCCGGGCAGGGGCTGATACCGGGTGCTGCCATTTGG
The DNA here is from genome assembly GCA_004320125.1 of Scolopax mira. NCBI lineage: Eukaryota > Metazoa > Chordata > Aves > Charadriiformes > Scolopacidae > Scolopax > Scolopax mira. The sequence continues at coordinate 43,360 of BJBW01002242.1, read as the reverse complement.
TGTTACTCACCTTTAGGAACCAGGCTCCGGAGTTCCAGGGGAAACACACCCAGCTCTGGCTCTGCATTTAAGTGGAACATAAGCTTTTCTTTTGGCCGACCTGGAGGTTTAAATAAAACATCTTCTAGTTCAGCCTTTAGTGATCCATTCTAGGAGTGAAATGCAATGCCTGTTTATTAGTTCTGGTAACCATGTTGTGATCTCCGTTTGGATTTTGTGTCGTAAGAATTTGTATCTGAAAGATCTCTTACAATAAAGGCCTGAAAGGACTTCCACTGTCCAAAGTGCATTCAGGGGAGTGGAATTCCTTGTTCAATGTCCCAGCCATATTCCAGTAGTAAGTATTTCTGTATCTGAGAAATTCCCCTCCTTCTCTTCTTAAGCTACTTCTGAGAAGAATTTAATTCCAGATTTATGTCGTACAACTGCTTTACAACCAAGGGAGCAATTGAGATGAGCTTCCAGGGGGAAATCAGCATCAGTTTCAATGTAGAGGTGACCTAATAACAGATTCTAAATTCTAAATTTTTCTGAACGAGTGCAAAAAAGTACTTAGGACAATTCTCCACCCAGAAACCAATCTTTGCACCATTTGTTAATGCAAATTCTGCGCCCTTGGAGACTGCTCTCTACAAAGAGGAAAGAAAGATGTTTGGGGTTTTGCTGAATGTGATCAGACAAGAGAAAAGTCCAAATAATGTCACTGATTCAACTGGATTCACCTGAGCACTGACCATTTGCAGCACAAGGTCTTACACTATCTTCCTCACATGCTTATTTTTTCCTCGTTTCCTTCTCCTTTTTATCTTTTGTCCGAGGAAAATACCTTAATCATCAAATCACTTCACCTTGTATCTTTCTGCTTCAAGCTTTTGACTAGAGAGGTAAATTTCAAAGGTGACTTTAAGCAGTGTGATACTTGAAGCAAGGTTCCAGATCTCGGAACGTCCAGATCTCTTACGCAGACCTCGGGGTGCTGCGTAAGACAGTGTGGTGGTTCCCTCCTTCCCCAACCCCAGGCTGAAAATGAAAGTCAGGAGCTGCCTTTCCTTTCCCTCTCAGCTGCTCTGGGAGGGAGTCCCTCCTCAGTGCCAACGACAACAGCTCCAGGCCATACAAATGAACCTGCTCTTTTTTCTTCCCTAAAAGAGCCCTCGATATCAGCTCTAACATGATCTAACTGACAACCAGGCAGATCCTTTTCCCTTGTAAAAATTATGTGCAACTGAAGTGTCAGCGAATGAGAAAACCAGTAAACTGGAGAGTAGTTCAGCTTACTGGTTTTCTCAGTTCCATAATGCTGGAATCGTTCAGTATCCCTGAGCAAATATTGCATTGATTTAGTAAGCATATACAATTTGCTTGGCCCTGTGCAAATATATGCCTAGACTGATAATACGCCATGAAAGATACACACAAGCACCCTGCATTGCAGGTATTCACATCTCCCTAGATTTTTTCTTGCTAAAAAATCTTTGTTCTTTGAGGGGCCTGACCTGTGTTGCCCTTGGAACCCCAAACCAAGAGAAAACCATAATTTTTTGTCAAGGGTGTAATTGCAGTCGGCTGTGAGGAGGGTCTGGGAGTTGTCACCTCAGCTGTGTGGTTGGGGACACTCCAGTCAATCCTCCTGCCAGTGCGTTGGAGTGCCCATGGCTCCCCTGCTCCCCGAGCCTCTGTTACCAGAACCAAACTATGGGCTGCTGCCTTGGTAAAGAGGAGGAACTGGAAATACTCTCCCAGCTCTGGGTCTGTGTCAGGCAACCAGGGATCACAAAAAAAAAGACAGTTAAAAAAAAAAAATAGAATGAAGTCAGGCCAAAAATACAGCTGAGTACTCCCCCTGGAAGAGCTCCAAGGAATGGCCATTTCAGAAATTCCAGGAGGTTGCTCCCCAGCCGTGGGTGTCGGGGCCCAGGTCCCAGGGGGAGCAGTTCCCGGCAGCGCTGGCTCAGGGAACCCCATTTACCTGCCATTTGGAACGGAAGCACCATGTCTATTTTCCTGGTTGTCACTAGAGGCCACCACATGCCTTCTTAAAGAGTCACATCTACAAACCTACATCTTATTTGCCGCCGGAGCCTAAACGTGGTTAAAGAAATTCACATATTACAAAACAAAATGTAAGGTATTACCTATTTTTCTGGTCCTATATCTAGAAGAAAAATTTTTTGCATAATTCTTGGGGCCAAGTGTTTAAAGTAATATTTATCTTCACAGCCACAAACTGTAATTAGGAGAGTTGAGCGCTGTGGATGGCAGTGGGGTTGTAAGCAATGGCAACAAGTTTTATCTGTCTTTCTAAATCTTGAAAGCTGAATTTTTGAGGACAGGAATGTTCATGATCCCTTCAAATTATGCCCCTTTCTTTATGACTGATGCTTGAGTATCTTAATGTTTAGGCAGCAATAAACTCTAGACATTAAAGAAAAGGTTTCTTTGGGTTTGTTTTTATGGCTTTTTTCTTGCAACGTTGCACTGCTCTTTCCAGAGGAACATGGCCTTTCCCAAGATGTGTGGGTAACTGGCCTGAGAGATCTGTGGTCAGAATCTGCCTGGCCACTGAATGGTTTCCAAAAATGGATAATTTGTCTCACTAATAAGGAATGAAAAAGTGGGGGGTTTCCTGTACTGGTAACTTTAAAATCACGATTTCTGTTACTTGCAGCAACAGGACATATTTCCTTCTTTGAAACTGCCTTGTCAGGAGTTGCTTCCCATGCACTTGGTTTATGCAGTTTATGGTTTTATTTCTTGCCTGCGTGATTCAGGGGTGCAGGGCTCAGCCAAAGCTGGTGCTTTTTCTCTAAAAGCAGGAGATTATTCACTTCTTTTCTAAGAAGAGCTGTACAGTTTGTCAGCTACTGCAACTTCTTCGTTTCTCCTTTTCCCTGCCTGCTCCAAGTAATTATTTCTCTACATTGAAATACATTTTTCTTGAATTGTATTCCTCCTTTGGCTGTTTTCCATAGAGCCTAATAACAGCCTATCAAATGAATTCCACGTGTCCTTAGGACCTTGGAAAGCAAAGAATTTACCCCTGAAGTCTAGACAGTTATTGCAAGTGGCTTTACCACAGCTGATGGTATGATTTTATGCCTTTAAGCTTCTGATGCATATTCAGGCTTTCAAAAGGCAAATGAATCTGTGCAGAAGAAGCCGCCGTGCACCTGTTTCACCATTAGGTCATGTCTAGGGCTGTGAGGTCTAGCGCACAGACAGTCCAAACTGGGATTCACTGATGCTTGTGTTTAGTGGGATATTTTCACAAACCATTCTTTGATCCAGCCCCTGGATGTTTGGCTCAAGTGGGTCCTTTCAATATCGTCGTACAAGTAAAAAAAATCATAAAATACAACTTGAAAAGAAATGAAAAATTTTACTGCGGAAGGAATTAGGAGGAAGCAATGCATACTAAAGAATTACTTGTGATTTCACAAAGCCAGATGTACATGTAGAGTTAATAATTAACATGCTTTTGCTGTGTAATTGGGGATGTGGGGAGGACGGAGGGGTGCAGCCTCTCAAGCATTACTCTTTCCTTGCTCCCCTGTTTATAGATCCTTCCCTTCTCTAAGTGATTCATACACAGGAACAGGCATCTCCCAGCAAAACTTCAGAAACCTTTATAGGTCAGGGTGTGGACATTGTGAAATGTTTTACCGGCTCTTCTACCTGTTCTCTCTGCTTCAATAACAGTGTGCAGTGTTTCCAGCACTGTTAGAAATGCTAGATTTTTTCTTCTCTTTCTGAAATGGTTTCATTCATTTTGCTTATGTAATAAGAAGGCAGGCAGAAAGCAAAAATTTTGCATTCTACAGAAATGTCTAGTTCATAAATAAGAAAGAAACCTGCCAACGTATGAGCACATTGCCAGAAAGAATGTGTGATTAATAGCACAAACCAGCGCTGCATTACCTCATTGCTAACTTCTTCAGGGGATCAACAAGTCACTTACCAAAGCTGCCTATTGTAATATACCTTAATAAGTTTTAACATTTCTACAAGTGAAATGAGCTATGACTCATACACATTCTGGAGTGCATTCAAGTCTGTATAAATCACGTTGGAGGATTATTTAGTGCAGGACTTCCTTAAATGGCAGGTGAAACTGCGCGAAGTGAGTTGTGGATGCTGATGGTTTCAGCCTCCTTTTATAGACCGAGAGCTCCTGTGGCTTGTTCCTTTGCAAAGGTGTTCTTTCCTCATTCACTTAGGCTTAGAAATTACAGTATCTCCTACTGATTTTTTTTTTTTTTGCTATCCTGTTCTGTTTATGGGAAATGGACTGTGTTAACTTTGAGTGTCTTATTTTTTGTGATACTTCACATTTTAAAAATTTTAGTTTCTTTGGACCTGGGTCGGTCACTTCTTTGATGTTGAAACAGCCCTTCTGTGTATATTTGATACAGAAATAGAATAAATACCAGTTAGCAGAGTTCAATCCATTTTAATACATGGAATCAATAAAATCATTTTTCAAGCACTACAATATCACACTCCTGAGGCTTTCCCTTCTTTCCAGACACTGGAGAAGAAGAGAAAGAAGCCCATGTGCTGTCTCTGGTTTCAGCTTCCCCACGTGCTGCAGAATCCCCAGCACACCCAGGCCCTCACTTCAGTAGGGCCATTGGCACGTGTGGATTGAGAAATGTCATCAAAGTTGTGCAGGGTCTTGACCGACAGCGCACCCCTGAAATCAATCAATCACCTCTCTCTTGGTTGCCATCAGAGCCAGCCAGGACTGCTGTAACTGGAGAAGGAAGTTGTACTGTCTAATAGCTGGGCTAAGTAGAAGCTGTGAAGTGATGAATTCTAATTTAGCCACTATCAGTGACTTTCTCTGCAGCCTTGAGCAAGTTGTGTCATCTCTTTTTCCAATTTCTCAAGCAATAGAACGGGAATGATAATATACCCCCATTCGTTATCTCCCTCGTTTCATCTCTCGGCATGTTGTGAGAGTATAATGTTAACAGGGCATGCAAGTGGTAAATTTTGGTGTCATTATTTATTATGTAAGGTGCAGACCTACCCTAAATACATGTAGAAATGCATAACTTACTTATCTACCGGAACCCAAATGCAGAAGTAATGGACAAGCACCAGATACAGGGCACAGCACGGCTGGTGACACAGCACCACGAGCTGTTCGACAGAAAGGAGCTCTGCAGTCACACGTGGCATTCTAAAGCCATGAAAAATCCTCCAGAAACAAGCACTGTTTGCCATAGAATACTTGCTTTCGTTTAGAAAACAGAATGTAGTGTAACTAATACTTATATGATTAAGGACTAATTGGTTTACTTTGCTTATTAAGAGGTGGCAGGTGGAATGGCTGTGTTAGAGCGGTGTGCGGTGGCATCAGTCACAGGGTGAAGGCTGTGGCCAGCATTCTGGCTGTACTGGTGTAATGTGGCCAGCATTGTGGCTTTACTGGTGTGACCGTCACAGAATGCAGTGACACAGGTGTAGGAGAGGGTGAGAATCAGGCGAGGAAGGGAGCGGATTCTGCTGCCTCTCAGCCAGGACCATACTGGAGTGTAACGCAGGGGTGCAAGGAGCATATCTCTCACCTCTGCTCACCCCTGGTGGGGGGACACCAGGACACCAGTAAAGCCAGTGCATTGCTCAAGAATGTGAAATAAGAACAGGCGTGTTCTTTAAAGCACTTCAATTATTTGTTTTTCCTTTCCTTGTAGTTTAGTACAATCAAAACCTAGCACAAAGCATAGATACTTTCCCTTGACTTAGAAATAAGGGGCTACTTAGAAGTTTTTGTAATTCTGTGTATGACAGCAGTGTGGTTGTGCTCTGTAAATGGGATAAATTAATCTAACTTTAAAGAACACAAAAAATTGTTGAAAAAAATCTAGGCTCATTTTGTCCAGATGCTACAAACGCCAGGTCTGGCTTGTTGGATCTGGTAAGCCATAAGGAAGGACATTGTTAATTAGCCAAGAGTTACTAATCCTGTACTACAAGTTTTACCCAATTTAAAGAAACCATTAGGTAATCCATTCAATGCTTTTGGGATCTCTTTGTGCAACAAAGGTGGAGAGTTGGGGGGGGCGAAGGGGAACCGTGAGCCGGTCCTGACATGCCGGTAAGAAAACAGTGTATCACAGAGATGGACTTTGTTTATTTTAAATCTGCATTTTCTTTGAAATGTTCACTTCCTTTTGTGAGCCTTGTTTCAAAGCAAAACAGGTAACAGGAACCGTTTATGAAAGTCCCTTCCGAGCAGGTAGAAAGAGCACAGTGACAGTTCCCCTCATGAATATGAGCCTGCCCTGAACACCCTGGTTTATATGCAGGCATTGACTTTGGAATGCAAATCCCTGCAGACACTCATTATGCTCCATTTGGGCTTTCTTCAGCCTGCTTCACAGTCTGCCTCCTCTAAACACCCTGAACAGTATTTCTCTTTTTCTTGCTCGGTTTTTAGCTTTGCATGCCACTGGAAACGTTCTCATTGCTGGCAGGGTCTCCTGTGGGTCAGTGCTTGGGCTGATGTGAGGAAGGAGAAGGAGCTTGGATTTGGCTGAAGAGCTCAGGCCTCTCCCCATCCCTTCCTTTGTGTTGCACCTGCAGCTCATCCTGCTGTGGAACCCGCCAACAAAACCACCATCAGCATTAACATGAAAGCAAATAACTCAAATGGTACTTTGAATTAAATGGGTCACTGAGAAAGAAAGAGTATTTGGAAAAGTACTTCTAATCTTTGAAGGAAAGTGTGTAAAGAAAATTTCTTTAATGCTGAAGAATAAAGAAATGTTTTCAGGGCAACTCTTTCAGTAAGGTGTACTTTATAACAATCCTACCACTGATGCTGTTTTAAATTTTATTTAAAAATTGTATATAGGGAAGTCTAATAGTTTTGCTTGTGACACCTGTAACTTGTGTCACCTCTGTCCTTTTCTGTGCCCTCCCAGTTTTGTACCTCCTGAAAGAAGGAGGTTTTTGCAGTGTCAGTGACGCTGCCACCTTGGGCTGGTGCACCTGCAGGAAAAAGGAAAACTGGAACAAGTGGTGGAAAAGAGTTTATTGACTGCAATGAGGTATATGATGAGAGACATAAGATCAGAAGAAAAGTTGGGAGATTATTCACTTTAAATTATAGTTAATTTGCAGAGCAATAAATGAATCACAGATAGAGATTCCTGCCCCAGTGAGATGTGCATAATATATATATATATATATATGTTAACCAGCTCAGGCAGTCGTTCTCATTGAATAGCTTCTCTTCAGTGTTTTGATGACTGAAAGCTCTTTAACCTGACAGTGTCAGCTCTACCTAGCCCTGGGTGGCACTTGTCATGATTGGGCTGCAAATCATGGTAGGAGAGAGTTCAGTGTAGTGTCCCTGTTCTACACCCAGGGAGACCACGGTGCAGCACGGAGTTGCAGGGGGCGCAGCAGGAGTGAGCAGAACCCTGGGTTCATGCTTGTTGCTGGATCTCGTTGACGGTGGAGGATACCACCTGCCCGTTCACACTGTCATGGACAATTGCTTTGATCTTCCGGTTGGTCAGCCCGGCGTGTTCTGACAGAAAAGGAAAGGTTAATTAGACAAGGGCAGCGCTGAGACAACACGATGCAGAGAAAGCTTCATTTACAGTAATTCTGCAGCTACTCCTCAGCTGATTTATCTTTACATGTTTCCCTTTAAGTCAATACTTATGATTGCTCTTTGTACTCCAGAGTCACCCGAGTCTCGGCCAGGTCAGGGCCCATGAGTCAGACAGCTAGAGCCCAGCCAATGCAAATGGGACCTCAGAGCAGAGCAGCCTGAATGTCTGCAGGACACGCTCACGCTGGAACGGGAGTTTCCAGACATGCAGATTTGCTGTTGGCTCTCAAGCCCTGGCACTGATTTAGTCACCGAACGGAGTCTCTGGGCCTCCTCGGGCACCAGGAGAGCTCTGGTCTTGTGCCTGAGCTTTGGACACGGGTTTGACTGACGGAGGTCGGGCTGAGACCGTCCAGGAGAGCGCGGACGCAGCAGGAGGTGCCCTGAGGTGCAGCCCTTCATGAGACCGATGAATCACTGACGTGATTCTCAAATATGGCCTACATGAGAAGTAACTCAGAATTCATTCATGTAAGGTTAAAATTATTCTGAGTAAAATGTGATTGAAAATGACAATAATTGAGAGTCACTATAGAGAAAAAAATAAGGGATCTTTACCTTCAGCTTTTGATTTGGATTTTCTTGCTATCCTGTAAAGATAATAGAAGACAGAAAAAATAACAATTATACTAATTTCAAGAAGTTATTCGTTCCCTCCTTCTCGTTCCCTCCGTCTCACTGATTCTAAAGAGACCTCATAGCACTATGAGAGAGAGAATAAAAAAACATAAAAGCACGAGAACTTTTCAGTAGTCCTGGGCAGAGCTGTGCTCAGCTGGAGCTGTTCCTGTCCCCGCTCACTCGTGCCTGCCCTGGGGGCTGCTGCAGTTTCTCCTTGTTTTGGGCTGACGACAGACACCCCGCGCTTGGTGCCCTCCTGTCCTGCCCCCTCAGATTTTCTCTTAGAAAGGCTTCTAATCATCCTTCTCCTGATCTCGTATAAATAAGCCATTCCCTGTATATGAGATAAGAGAATGAAGAACAGAGGCCCAAAGGTTTCTGAGCGCAGAGATTCCAGAGGAGGCAGAGGTGGGGGACCCCAAGAACCCCTCAGCAGGGGGCCTCCCTGTGGGCTCACGACCTGGTGGTGTGTGCTGGCCACGTGTGCTGGCCACGTGTGTGGCACTTGGAACTGCACGTGCTGACTGAAAGAGACCGAAACTTGTCTCTGGGCTTCTTTTTGTTCTAGAACTTGTTTTGAAGGAAGGAAATGGCTATGAATTTTACTGAAATTAGCAATTTTACCTATGCTGAGATAGGCATGCTGTGGGAGTGTACTTTTAGCTTTTTTTAATAAAAAGTTATATTAACTTAGATAATCCAAATTACATGGGTACAAGTTTCTCTGTATACAAAGTGGCTCAAGCTTTTTATTATGATCCATCCTATTAAAATACCAACCCTTGATGTAGTGTGGAACTCACAGGCTTTGATTAAGCATAAACAAACAAACAACAAATAACCCAAATATGAGAACTCTCATCTATTCCAGTCAGGGCGGCTTTACCTTACCCGTCAACATTCCCTTCCAGCAGCAGGCGGTAGGTGGAAATTTCCTTCTCCAGGCGGGTTTTGATCCCAAGAAGAACCTTGTATTGGTTATTTTGCTGCTTTATGTCATGACGAACCTGGCTCAGCTCTTCCTCACATTTGGAGATGATCTGCTGCATGTTTTGCAGTGCAGCAGCGTAGTAATTCCGAGTGTCCACCAAGGTGTCCTCCAGCATGCGCTTCTGACAGGGCAGATAATACCAACACTGTGGTTATTATTTATGTGGTTATTATTTATGTGGTAGATACAATGCAGAAATGCCAGCGAATTTGGTCTCTGGCTAGAAGATCACAAAATTAAGACTGTGGTAATTGAAACACTTATGCATTTGCATGACTATTCCCGTGCAGACAGCAGAGTCATGGAGCTGTGGCGTGTGTGCATAACGAGAGGCAAACTCTGGGTAATTAGTCCCTGCCATATTCTCTCTGCTCAGAAGCAGTGCTCCTGGAGCTCTGACTCTTCTGTCACTTCTGCATTTACTGTCCAGAAGCTCCACAGTCTCTGAGTCATGGATATGTGAGCTTTAATCTATACAAGAGCTGAGTAATAATTTTGAAGATTTCCCACCAACATTTTTCACAGTTGAAAGATTTCATGCATTATAATAGAAGTTGTGACTATGAGCTTTGTGTTACTATCTGTCTTCTTGGGTATTTTTTCTCTTTAGGTCATGGAGACAGCTATCCCATCTCTGCTCTTTCTTCTCCCCATATTTTATGCTGAGGAGACACCTACACTTTTCACTTTTTGGTGATGGTTGCTGAACCTTTTTGCATATTAGGGCAAAGTCAAGTGTTGTCCCAACTACAATTTCACTGATGCTTTAATACTTACAATAAAATCCTGCTGGGCTATGGATTTAAGTGAGGAATTGGTCCGTGACAATTTCTGAGGTAGTGGAAGTAGCAGGGAGACGCCAGAGGGGTCTGTACGTACCTTACTCATCTGTGCCTGCAGCTCGATGTCCAGGGACTGCAAAGTACGTGTGAGATCCTTGAGCTCGTTCTCATTGCGCTGTATCTGCTCGGGGTTGGGGGCTGCTGCCAGAGACAGAGCTGAGCTCTAGGGACCAAAAGAAGGCAAGGGAAAAGCTGCTGAGTCTGGCCATTCATGAACAGCAACAGGGATCCTTGACATGAGCAGAAAATAGCCGTTACCTGTTCTTTGTACCAACTGTCCAGGCTTTGACGATTCTTTTCAATTATGGCTTCGTAATCTTCTCTTATTTGTGCTAGGATCTTGGCTAAGTCTTCAGGAGGTGCCACATTTACTTTGACATTGACTTTGAAGTCTTGTGATGAGCGATTTGCTTCCATATCCTAATCACATATTGGCAGAGGAAACAAGCAAACTTGTTTATGAAAGTGGAAAGTTTTCATTCCTGCTTTGACTTCTTCAGGTCCATCCTCTCACAGAGTTCAAAGTATTATTTTCATTATAGTAGCTGTTATAGATACTCAGTTAACACTATTGTCAAAATTTATACATGGGTAATACTATGCCATGAACTTAAACCAGAGACTTGTAGCTGCTTCTGTGGCAGAACTGTCACTAAAAAACACGGGAGAAGATCCTTCATAGAATATGAAGACACATACATAATGGAGAAGCACTGAGTTTTTTATATTTATTTATCTATTGGGAACCCAATTTGATGAAAATCTAACAGTAATTTCATCTTTCTTACCCTCCATGTTAATATTTATGGAACTATAACTAAGTTTACAGGAGAGTAATGTAAAAGTTCTATGTAATTGTTAAAGGAATAATTGGATTAAAGCGTATAATTACTGTGTAAACAAGGTAATTACAGGACAAGCCAAGCAGGTCGGGTAACATTCCTTTCGGTGTAGCCCAATCTCGTGTGGTAGGTACCATGTTCAGAAGCGCCCAGGCAAAGCGGCGTTTCAGGGTATGACATCACGGCCTCTGAAATGCCAATGGACTGGACACACTGATGTCTCTGCTGGTTGCCCTGGGCTATTGGAGCTGTTCAGCAGTGTCCTGGGCTACAGGGGGATCGGCCAAAGGCAACTTCACCTACTGCTGTGTAACCCTTATATTTCTGTTCTCCTTTGCAAGTATTTCTGATAACATTTCTGTTGGATATGTAGGGCATTATTTGCTACATGTGACAGAGGGACAGGATCTGGGAGAAAATACAGCAATTTGTTACCCTTTCTGAAATCCCAATTACATTGGTCAAGTACACACAAACTTTGTGCCTCATCTGACTCTCGTTGGCTGCTTTAGAAATATGGTTAGGTTCTGAATCATCGATCCCATTTATAGACTGTGGATCTTACTCAAAGCTAATTACAGGGTAGCAAAGATTTGTGTGATAGGATTTTACCAAGTGGAACTTTTCCTACCTCCTCATGGTCTTTCCTCCTGAGGATGTGCTCTTCTCTCAAGCCTTCAATTTCCATTTCCAGGTCTGTTGTAATAATGGTCAGGCCATCGAGCTCCTTACGCAGGTTCTCAACATCAAGCTGCACTCCCTGCCTGCGAGACTTCTCTGCTTCATACCTTGGAAAGGGAAAAGAGGATGAAGTGTGTTTGCTGAGAGCAAGCAGCTTCTACCCTCTCAGATAAGGGGTATCAGAGAGAAGTAGACTTGCTGGAGACCTCTCTGTAAGGAACTAGAAGGAACAAAAAATTCTGTTTCTAAAATAAGTTATTTGAATACTCTTAAAAGTCTTAAAAATAAGATAGGTTTCATTTTTATTTTATTTCTTCCTTACAACTCCTCCTGTATGGTATGAAATAATTGCTTTTCTTTCCTTTTCCTTTTTGCATTTTAATATTCACCAGGTTGTGAAAGCTTTAAGAATATTCTCAAAAAAATGCCAATAAAGGTGCGAAAACAGTATCAACAATCTATACTTTCTGTAGTTTTCCAAAATGGTAACTTTTCAGACCTTCAGAAAACAGGGACAATGTCATGGAAGGCAGTTATTACTGTTCTTCTCTGATCCCTGCAGTTTGCCCTCTGTAGGAGCCAAAGGCAGAAAAACACGGCCATGGCTTCCCTGGGGCACGTGAAGCACTTTTGCTCTTCAGAATCTCTGCCTTTACTTCATTTTTTGTGGGGACTATTAATGTTCCCACGTTCAATCCTCAGACTCATTCTGTAATTCCAGTCTCTCAAAGTAGTTCCACTGTTCCCTTTCTGACACTATTGGTGCTAAGGGAAGGAAGGCAGGGTTAGGGGAAGCCTTCAGAGTCTGAGATTCTCATAATATTCCCAAAAGCTGAGATATTTTTTTAATAGCTGATCATCATCTGTTGAAAATGGGACAAATCTTCATGATTCCTAAGAAGTCTAACTTACAGAAATGTAAATTTCTTTCCTTTGCAAAGATCTGCCTGGATGTTTTCTGTCCAAGCATTTTGGCTTTTTAGTTGGTCCGAGAAGTCTCCCTCCACAATGTGCTGAAAGGCCAGACCCTGAGCTGGGAGCCCCGGGAGCCCCAGACCAGTCACTGGGGCAAAACCCATGAGCCTCCAAAGCAGGAGATACTGAAGGATGGGTATTTCCTGCGGAGCTGGACAGCGGAGGGGATGAGCACAGGAAATGGATTTGGGCTGGACGGGGGAAGCACAGTGCAAAGAGGGCTTAATTGGGATTCCCAGATGAGAGTTTTAAATGCCTTTTGTCACAAGTGTCAAGTGTCTGCTGTAAAACCTGCTCTTCAGGACCTCAACTAAATATCACAAACAGGGTGACTCAAGATTGTTCAGCAATCATTTGTGGTTTTTACATCCTTTTTATCCTTTTTGAGTTTTTTTTTTTTCATTCTACATTGGGTTTATTTATCAAGTATCACCAGAAAACCTCAGCAAAATCAGTTTCATATTGGATTATCAAGAAAATGCAATATTTTAATTAATCCTCTTTCAAACTTAATCAGGAAACCAAAGAAAAGCTTACTTGAGCCTGAAGTCTTCAGATGCCATGTTGGCGTTATCAATTTGTAAAAGGATACTGGCATTGGTGATCTTGCTATCCTCAATCTGGAAAACAGAATCCAAGAGGAGACTCAGTGTGTGATGGTGAATAACCCGTCCTGGCTTAGGGGACGGCTGCTTGTAGGCAGCATCTAAATAGTCCCACATTAAGGAGAGTACATGAATGGAAGAATCTTAGGTTCCCAATTCAATTAGATATTATTGCAGGTTTTTCCATTATCTTACTTTTCTCTTTGTCTTACTTTTCTGGATCTGAAGCAGGAGGAGTTATCTAATTCCTGGCTAGGTAGAGGATATGAATAATATTGCACAAATGTCATGGTTTATTACACAACAGCCATCCCTGTCTTCCTCCTTTTTGTGAGCTGGGTTTGATTCTGTTCAGGGTTGCTGGGAAAGCAGCTGTGCTCATCACTGGGGCAAGTTTCAGTAAGAACCATTTAGCTACGTCTGAGCACAGTCAAAGTGCTGACAATGAGCAGCTGAGAAGCATGAGCAGAATCGGGTCCCCGAGTCAGTGTCGTGCTGCCCAGGCACAACGATGGTGGTGGGAGAGCTCATGAGCAGGACCCCTCAAGTCCACCCCGTGCTTCAGTCTGGAGTCACACTGTCATTTGGACAAGAACACTGGCATCTAATTGCCACAGTCCATTCAGTTATTCACCTCTAACTGTCGTGAATCATCCAGCAGCACAGAGTAATTCATTAATGTTTCTGATTTTGCTTTGGGATGTTGAAAGTTGCCCTAAAAGGTGCAGGAGAAAGTGCAGCTCATCATTCATTTCATGTACTCAGCATGTGCTGAAAAGACTTGCAAGTCCCTGTAACATGAGATAGCTGTGAACTAGAGATTGAATATGAAAAGCACAGTATTCTATTCAAAATCTTTGAAACAATTCTAGTGGGAACTCGTACAAAATTAGGAGGAACTAATAATTGTGGGGCGTCATGTCCCCTTCTGTCAGAGAGGAAAGAGGACAATTGCTGTTCCAGTGGTGCCCCCACTCAGCATTTCCATCGCAAAACAAGGGGCGTTAGGGCTGCACAGAAATCATTAGCCTTTCACAGAGCTCTCTGCACCTTGGAGTCAAACTTCCCACACCTAAATGAATCACAAAGAAATAAGGAAATGACAAAATTGTCCCAAAGTGTCAAAAGTTTACCTCTTGTAAAAAAGAAGGTGCTTGTGGAATGTTTTAACTAATCTGTTAACAGACCATAAGCTCGTGGGCAATTAACAGCTGCTGCCCTGGGCCAGGATGAAGGGCGGCTGAAGAGGTGTTGCCGTACCCTAAACGTGGTGCTGCCTGGGACGGGTTGTCAGAGAAGAGGCAATTCTTGAATCCGTCCTTAGAGAATGGTAAATTTTACCATGGAAAGAAATAAGGCGATGAGAAAGCAGCACGGGAGTTCCTCAGCTTCATAACCACACAGCAATACACTTCTCTAAGTGCTTTATGGCTCTTTCTGTGCAATTGGAAGGGATAAGGAATCCAAGACAGGAGTTCTGCCAGCTGCCGTGGGATACTGGTGCTCTCCCAGGGCTGCTGAGCGGTGTGTTTCCAGTGTGGACATCTATCTGTTCAGGTATACAACTTTCTTCACTACATCTGTCATGAGTATGGGTGCATCACTGATAACAATCTGAAAACTTACAGATAATTTAGTTAAGAACTCATGTATTATTCTATACAAAATACACCCCAATTTCTTCTCAAAACATGTGTTTTTCAATAAGGGTTCCTGCACTGACTTCTTCTTCAGCACGTCTCGTGTCCTTTGTCCAGCATCAGTGCTGTTGTACAGCAGACTGCTCTGTAAATCAGTTTGCTTATTGAGTGGTACCAGATGCTTGAAGGAGAGATTTACCTGAAGAACTGGTGCTATTTTGCTGTGTACCTGGGTCAGAATGGAGCCAGGGTGGAGCAAGGGAACTGCAGCTCCATCTGACATGGTCATCCACAATCCAGGTGTCCGGGAAGGAGTGTGGATCCAAGGTGGGAGCCACACATTTATACACCTCCGAGGTCAGACAGCCAGTGCCTCACAGACTTACTTCATACAGGATCCTAAGTTTTTTCAAAATTTCATTTTAGGTGCTAAATTAGTTTCACCTTCTAAATTCATGGTTAATTAATTTAATTATGGTTAATAATTAGGGGCTATATTTTTCACTCATTTTACTGGCAGTCAGGGTGCTAAGTGCAATAATTTATAGAGAAAGTAAAAATTCTGGGTTAAATCACTGAATTGTTGCCTGTAAATGATCCTTTAATGGCCCCTCCTGCCCAGCGTGAACACTGAGCTCAGCCCCCCCTTCCTGAGCCAGTCTCAGAGGTGCCTGTGGCCACTGGCCACTGGTTACGTGGGGAGTGGTAAAAATAAGTGTTTTGGGTACAGCCTGTTCAAAAGTGACGGCTTCATCCCAGTCAGCATCATGCTTTTGGTCTTAATGCCTTCCTAAATATTTCTGATTTATTAGTTCCAGATCAATGTGAACACATTTATATTCTTGATGAACGAGTTTTTATCTCGGCATCAGTTTAAAAAAAAAGCGCTTGAGTGCTAGTTCTGGAGACGGATGACCTTTCTGTATCCTTAAAAGAGAAATAGGTGCTGACAATTCTGGCTCTCCGTACACATTGGCTGTGGTCGGAGCAACTCATCTTCTGCCTGGAGGCAACACATTTACCAGTGAGCAGGGAGTTTGATTAAGTCCCGGCCTCAATCAGCAAAGGTGCGGGATAGTTCCATTTCCAGCCCTTTGGAAAGAAAAGCCTCTCGGGGTCTTGAGAATGCCAAGTGACTGTATTATAAACAGTGGAGGGAAAACTACAGCATTGCATTTGGAATAGTTTTGGGTTTTGCCTCATATGGCTGTATAAATTTAATTACACTGATTAGTCACACAGATGGTTACAGCGCTAGGTATGTTCATTATGAATACAGATTAATACTATGCTTAAATTTGAAGACACGTGAGTTTGGGAGATTGAAAGAGTTATTGTTGAACGTTAATATTAACTACTGGCAGGAACCAGAAATTCTTCTTTTAATTATAGTGAAAACATCCACAAGGAATTTGTCACTGCTATTTTCTTAATTACAATGAAGTATTTTTCCATCTGATTACATAAGCTCATTGGACCCAAAGCTCCTGCAGTTTCATTGTCTGCTGCCACAGGAATCAAAGAGCTGAAACACAGGAGTATGTCTGCAGAGAGCGGCGTGAGACAAGGCAGTCTCTCCGCTTCGCCTGCTTTCTAATTTGCTTGGATAC
Organism: Scolopax mira; assembly: GCA_004320125.1. Lineage (NCBI taxonomy): Eukaryota > Metazoa > Chordata > Aves > Charadriiformes > Scolopacidae > Scolopax > Scolopax mira. Next base: position 26,923 of record BJBW01002242.1, on the reverse strand, counting down.
ATGTGCAGTCAAAAAAGAGCAAATTCTGCCAGACATCGTTATCCAAACCACAGTTTCAGGTCCAGAAACCAGTGCTTGGCAGCACACAGACCAGACCTCTTCGTGCTCTCAGGCTTTGCAGGATCCCCCTTGTCTCCTTCCAGCCTTTCTTTCTCGTAACCCATTCTCCTCCTTGGTTATGCCCAGCTCCTGTGCCCACTTGCTTTAGTATTTCTAACATTTACAACATTTGATTTAACTTTCTGTAAAGGAACGCCATCAGCATAAGCGCGTCCCCAGATTCCTTAAAGGAGTGTAGAATGACAGAGTCACAGCTCTGACTTACCTGTCTTTGCATGTCAGTGACGTTTTGCTCGTACTGGTTCAAGTCATGCCTCTTGCCATGAGACTTTGTCTTGTGCCACTCTCGGATGCAGCTCTCCAGCTGAGCGTTTGCTGCTTCTAAGGAGCGGACCTTCTCCAGGTAGGCAGCCAAACGGTCATTCAGGTTTTGCATAGTCTGTTTCTCATTGCCCCCCAGGAAGATGCTCTCCCCATAATGCTCGCCGAAGCTTCCCCAGGGTGCCCCTCCTCCGGCAGCCAGCCAGAGGGGTCTGGCAGAGGAGAAGGAGGTTTGTGAGCTGCTGGCACCACCGTCTGCACTTGAAGGTCTGTAAGAAGTTCCTTGCTGGGCCAAACCACACCCTGCACTACCCCGGAGGGACCCAGAGAAAAGCTGGAACGGGCCTTGGCTGGTACCCATGGTGTGAATCCAACCCAATGTTTGACTGAGGAGCACTGAGCGGCTCCTTAGCCTTCCCTGAGCAGCTTTATGCCTTTTCCTGTGGGAGTTTCCCTTCGATGAATGACTACAGCAACAAGATTGTGTCATCGTGAAACGTGCTTCCTCTTGGTCAATTCCGAAGCATTTATGAGCCTGCACACACTGTTGTTGTTATTTGGAATCGCAGCCGCCTACCAGATTGCTTTCCTTTTGCTTGTTTTGTTTGTTTTTTTTTTTCCTTTTTCTTTTCATATTGTAATAGTGAGGTGTGGCTAAAATCAGGAGGTGTGGAACAGGATCAGCTCTGCCTCAGACTTTTTCTAGTCCTGTGGTTCATATGTTATATTTTCCTGCTTATGAGGGAAGAGTATCATCCATTATGGAATAAACGGAGAGCTGGGGCAGGGGTGGCTCTCGAGATCCTTTCTTTCTGGTGTAATTCTCAGGCTTTAGAATTACAGCAGTTTGTGAATCCTGAAATGCAGCGTGTCCTGTCGAGCTGTCACTAACAGATGGAACAGCTTCAGCCTGAGGGAGACAAGAGGCTTTAATGAAGTTATCCAGGGTCTGTCATCACACTGAAGCTCCAGTCCAGAGCAGGGCCCTGCTGCTCCCTTCACCTGCCCGTTAAAATACCTGAGAATTAGGTACTTAACCCTATTTTCTAGTGATTCAAGGTTCAGTTGCATTTCAATAGTCTTACTGAAATAGATAGTAGTGCAGGAATTTCTTCCTGTAACTAGAATTAATTACATTGAGATATTTTTATGATTAATTATAGAAAATTATTTAGAGTATGAGTTTGTAACAAACACTTGTAAAAACACTTGATGACTTAAAGATACCATCCCTAAAAACTGACCTGGCAATTATGCAAAAACAGTCTTTCTCAGAAGTTTCAGTAACCTTCTGTCGAACTTCTTCCATCAAATATAGAACAGGCAAGAGATTTTCTTATTCCTCTTACTGATGAGCAGGGAGTGAATTGTGTTCCCGTGGCACCAGCTGGGGTTATTGGGTTCCCTTCTCCTTCTGAGGTGGTTCTGGGCCGCAGCTGAGGGCTGGGCTGGGGGAGGCTTTGGGAAGAGGTGGGAAACCAGGTGGGCACGGGCCGGTTTTCCTGAGAGCAGTTGAAGGTTCAGCTCTTGAACAAGATCTTTCTTAGACCGTTACTCATCGGAATGGGGGGCCCAGAGACACTACAGACCAGAATTGCACTCTCCTGGCAGGAGCCTGAAGGAATCTTTTTTTCCCTCTTGTCTCATTTGAACTGTTCCAGCGATGGAATCGCTGCTCCTCACCCTCCCCGGGCGGCTCCGCGCTCCTTTGGGAGTTGGGCGGGAGCGGAGCTCCTCCTGGAGGCTCCGAGTCAGCTCTGCCAGCACCCAGGGATCTTCCCTCACCAATTTCCACTGAGCGCGTATTCCTTCCTGTTCCTCATCCACTTCATTGTATAGAAATGCTAACATTTCTAATTGGGGAAATTAATCACTAAAGAGATGGTTTTCCACTAAGTACGAGGTATTTGCTATCACAAAATTTCTCATAACAGCTACTATTACGGTGTCAGCCCTGCTGCTTGAGAGAGAGGAGCCTGAAGCCTGAAAAAAACCCCAAATTATAATAGAACCCATGACATCTGGCTGTCAGTTCATCTCTCCAGAGTTTAATTTCCGACTGAATTTTCTAGCCTGGCAGTTCAGCAACTAATGTTGTATGAAGTATTACACTGCAATTGAAATACAGACATATGCACGTAGTATTATCTGAAATAAAATGAATTCTTTGTTTCATGTGCAATTACTCAGTGAGATTCACACCTTGTCCGGCACCAAGACTGATAGTTCGTGAGACAGACCTCTGTCTTGTACCCTGAGAGGTTCATGGAATATTGGGCCATCGTGAAAAAGAGAATTACCTTTTTCTGGCAAGTCATATAGAACAAAGGTGATCTGGCCCATAGGAAGCGTTTGCTCTGAAACTCAGCCTTTTTGAAGCTGGAAAAGATTCCACACAGTTTTCATCACTACATGGTAAAGATCCATGGAAGAGACAAAACCACTTCCTTCAAGAGCGGGCTGGCACTGTGGGACATGGTTCTGGTGAGACACTCAGTCCCTGGGGTGCAGCAGGACAGCGATGCCCGGCAGGAAAACCAGCCACCGTCAGCAGGTGGCACCAGGAGCTGGAGATGGATGGTCCATGGACACCGCTCTGGAGCTCCTGGGCGGGCCCAAGGGATGGAGGAGGGCTTGGTCCCAGGATGCTTCCTCTGGAATCGTACTTGTTTTATTGAGTTGGAACACAAAAAAGCAAATGGAACTGAATTTATAGGCTGCAGTTTCAATGTAGGCAGAGTATTTTGACAGCTCCATTACACAGGTGAATACCCCGTGAGCATCACTTGTCAGTTCAGCTCCTCCATCAGAAATACGAAAGGAGCTGCCTGTGGCTGTAAAATGGTCCTCTCTCGCTGTCTCAGCGATGTATCTAACAGTCACCTGATTTCTGGGGCAGGAAAAATATCTGTAGTGTTTGGTGTTTCTCTTCTGGCAGACTGTGATGGTGCGTTGCCCAAATTTGCAAGAACCAATTCTCAGTTCTTTCCGGTGGGAATACAGCAGTTCAGGTGATTCTTACCCACGGTAACACCAATGATCCTGTGCCTTCTCACACCTAAACTGTGGAGCTGGTGCCTGCAGCATAGGTATTTTATTTTAAATGTCACAACATAGAAGACAAAAATTAGTGGCTCTAAGGAGGTTGAAAGGAATATAAAATACCTAATTCTAGAAATGATACCATTTTTGTGGATACTATTATGTGGATTAAAATACCCAGCAATGAAGCTAACAACAAATTTTCCAAACCGGTTGTGTTAGTAAAATACAGCATTTATGTGCATGTTTTATATGCTTCTCCAAGTTGGGCTTTGCTGGCCTCTTACACCCTTATGTGTCTCCCTTGATGGCACCGCTGGCCATTGGCAGAGCAGCCCCCTGCAGAGGAAGGTGCGTTGCTAAAGCACAAGGCTTTTGGGGCTCTTCTTCAAGCAAGAAACCAAAAGAGTCCCAGCAAGCCCTGCTGGAGCCATTCATTCCACCTGGGCCTGCCCAGTGCTTGCTCAAGAGTGAAGGGAATTTGTCTTTTAGCTGAAGGAAGTGCAGGAACATAAACATATACATGGACAAATATTTTTTTTTCAGAGGTGCACTTTATTTGTGCATGAATTGGAGTCACGTTGTGCACTTTAAATTCACAACAAAGAGATTAAGCATTTTTGCATTATCTTCTAAGTTTTTTATCGATAGTAGCTTCAGATTCCTGGGACAATCTTTGTATCTGTCCATTCATCATCCCTTTTATTGTTATTATTAAAGTTATTATTGTTGTTGTTATCCACTGAGCATCTCTTGTTGGGGTTCCCCTGTGTTAGGAGGGTGTATGGTGATGCCACGACAACTTCAGAAAAACAATATTAGACAGGATGTATTTGCACAAGCAGAACAGAAACTTTATTATGTAGGTTCTTTCATAAGGAAACTATAACAGCTACTGACAGAAACCAAGCTTGTCATCTCTGAACAGTGACCATGTAAAAAGGGAGAGCAAGTTTGAGGAAAGACATCAAGCGGTGGCACATCCTTGGATTACATTCTTGTGAGGTGAAAGTAAAAGGGGGTTTCTCCCGCCATTAGCCCATGGGGAGGCTGCACTGGCTTTTTCTCCCGTGCCATGTGCAAGAGGGGATTCGGTATTTCTCTCTTAGAATCTCCTGTCACGAGTAGAAGGAGTTCTTCCATCATCTTCCACACCTGTGCGAACTCTTACGATGTTTGAAGATGCTGTTGCAGGGGAAAAAAATAAATTCAACAAGGGGAAAAAAATAAAAGCACCGCTAACATGCTGAAGAGCCCTGTGATGGGGCTTTTGGTTTGTTTCCTCACAAGATCTTTTTCACATATCAAAGGGGGAACTGCCTTTACATCTTCTCTCCCTCCTGGTTCCTCTTTCAGTAAATCTTAGGGGTGCACACCATGTCTCAGATTTGGATGTAACTTATATGTTGTGTGAATTTAGGAATCTTTGGGAGGTTTTGGTATTTTAGCATCTGAAGAGGAGTTCATGCAATCATTTTGGCAAGCTACTGGTTTCAAAAGTGCACATAAAGTAGATTAAAGTCTCTTAATAATAAAGAATAAGGTCATTGCAGAGAGAATGTAATCTGTGTTAGTAAGAAATCCTAAGAAAAAAAAAAGTTTATCTAATCCTATTTTGTTAATTTATTCAAGCCCCTCTTTAAATCAGAATTTTCTTACCGTCTTTAGGGTTCACTCCTGACATCCTGTGGAAAAGAAGAAAGACTTGGTTAATGACCATCACTGCCCCTGTCCACTGAGACCATTGATGCATTTGGGAGCCTCTGTGTGTGACCAGCTGTGATTTCCCACCGCTGCTCTCAGCAGGGGGTTCCCCAGCTGGGCTGGTTCCAGCAGTGGTGTTACAGTGTTTTCTGCTGTGAAAGCTGCTCCTGCGGCCTCGATAGGAAATATGAACAGCAGTCAGACGAGATCATGGGCCTGTTGTGTCTCTATACACTGCTCAAAATGTCACAATCTAGGAACAATATAAGGAGCAGATTCCTCATCAGAAATCAGAATTAATTCCATGTGTAGATCAGCTATGAGAAATGGGCACTAAAATGTAGGTTTTACTAAAGGAAGCACCAAGTTCTGTTCTGCTGGGAGTACTGGTGTATGATGACAGATATTTTTACCTCCCTGCACAAGAGCTAAAGAAATCCTGCGAACAGGTTTTTATAGGTTATTTCAGGCTGAAGGCTTGTTCCAGTGCAGTAAAAGGATTATATGGTGTCTGGTGCCTTCTATAGTTCATTGTAGTCAAAATGCTTTTCTATTTTCAGATCATCACTACAATTGATTTGGAGATTTAGCTTGAGTTACAGCAACGCCTGGGATTTTGCCATTGCTCAAAAGGCTGCACGTGCAGCGACTCTCATTAGTACCCTGGAGTCAGCATTAGCAACCTCAATTACTGCTTTACAACCTGTCACGTTATTAACCTTATCTAATCATCATAGGATTGTAACTAGTAACGTACTGAGAGTCCTGGCCCTCCAGCAGCTGCCGGTACGTGGCGATTTCCTGCTCCAGGCGACTCTTGATGTCCATGAGCATTTTGTACTCCTGGTTCTGACGCTCCATGTCGCATCGGAGCTCACTCAGTTGCTCCTCGACGCTGGTGATGAGCGCCTGAATCTGGGCCAGCTGTGCACAGTATCGGCCTTCCGTGTCCCGCAGGTTGGCTTCCAGTCCTGCTTTCTAAAGGGGGTGAGGTCAGAAGAGGTCAGAACAGCCGTGTCCCAGCCGGGGGGAGCCAGAGGAGAGGCAGGATGGGGAGGGAGGGAGGAAGGGCCAGGTGTGTTAGTGGTGGCTCCTGCCCGGGGCAGCTCCCTACCATGCTGAGCTGCGACTGGAGCTCGATCTCCAGCCCCTGGACCGTGCGTCTCAGTTCTGTGATCTCCGACTTGCTGGTCTGTATCTCCTGTGTGTGGCTGGCAACTTCACGGTTCAGCTCGTCAGTCTGAAAGAAAAAAGCAACTGTATAATCACATACACATTGCATAAAAATATTTAAAATTATTTTGGGGAAGGGGAGGGTGGGGGCCCATCCCCTCTGCTGGGGCATTAACAGTGGGGCAGGGTGTCAGCATGGTGTTTGTTGGTGTGACTGTACCTGAGTGAAGAACCAGGCCTCGGCATCCTTCCTGTTCTTCTCAGCCAGAGCTTCGTACTGTTCCCTCATCTCAGAGAGAATTCGGGTCAGGTCAATGCCAGGAGCCGCATCCATTTCCACGTTGACTGTTCCACTGAGCTGATTGGAATACTCCTTCATTTCCTGCGTGGGCAGAGGCAGAGGACACAAAAATGATTAGTCTCTCTCTTCTCGTCTACGTTCTGCCATCAGCAATCCATGTTATCAGCTATCAGAGGTGGAACACATAAAAACATGCTTTTCTGCTCTCACAGTGCACATATTACATGTAACGTATGTGTGTTTCTCTTCCTCATCTCTTGAACTCACAGTGACCAGTCATGTGCTTATGGATATGAAACTGAAACTAATAGATCAGAACTGTTGGAATCAGAGAAATGCTCCTCAGGACACATTTTAGATTCTTTTAATAGTATGGTTTCCTTCTTACTAAGCTGTAATGTTGTCATTCTGTTCTTTCCGTTTGGATTTCTCCCTCCCCATCTGAGAGGCATAAATCCCAAAGGAAGGTGTTTTCCTCCCTGCACAGTTACGGGCTCTCACCTCCTCGTGGTTCTTTTTCAGATAAGCCAGCTCCTCCTTCAGCGACTCGATCTGCATCTCCAGGTCGGCTCTGGCCAGGGTCAGCTCGTCCAGGACCCTGCGCAGGCCGTTGATGTCGGACTCCACGCTCTGGCGCAGGAACAGCTCGTTCTCATACCTGCAGGTTAAAAAAGAAAGAAGCACTGGAATCTGATGTACGAGTTTGTATTCAGTAGAGCTATAAAAGTCTGGCATTTTATATTGAGTGGGGGAGTGATCCTTCATCCCATGGATTCCGTTTGCCAGGGAGTCTTCATTAGAACTTATCACGGAAAATACCTATCCATGTGTTTGCAATGTGTCCTTCAGTGACTGAAGAACTTTATTTTCGAGATAAAAAGTGACATTAAACTTCAGAAAACTGTTTTGAGAAAGAGAGAGAGAAGGAGAGAGAAGACAAATGTGCTCTGGGTAAACTCACTTCATCCTGAAGTCATCTGCAGCCAGCCGGGCGTTGTCGATCTCCAGGATGACTCGGGAGTTGTCAATAGTCGCTGCAAGGATCTGGCAATGAAGGGACATGGAAAAAGGTTCCCGTGACTCCGGGTGAAATATCAGGGGCCTCAGTTCACAGCAGGCAGTGACCGAGGCTGTAAACCAGCAAAGAAGGTAGAAAGGAATGGACCTCAGTTGTGATGTCCCTGGTCAAACCTGCCTTCGGATGGCAGTAGCCAGTTTCATGTATTACATGGCTCTTTGGTCACACTGTAGTTCTTACAGCTTTTATAGAGAAAAACCAAAACCACCAAGCTTTTTCCCACATGCCATACACAAACCAGAGAGCTGAGATACCTTTGTGTAACCCAAATTAGAGACATAGTGAGAAAATACACTTGTACAACACCTGATCTTATCTGTAGCTGGGAGAATCATTTTTCAGCCTTTGAGGCCTACCCATCATATTCTTTACCACTGGATTACCGACTAAATATACTGATAATTCTAAACAAGTTTTGTCAGGTTTTGGTAACTTTTAGTGCAATCATTTTAATTTCAACAAACATCACATTTTCAGGATAACATTTTTGGGTTTTAAAATGAGAAAAAGCTACTCTTCTGCTAGAATGCTCATAACCACAATAAATTTGGGGTTATGGCACACCATATTTATTTTAGAGTCATTTTAGCTTATTTTAAAGTGGAACATGCAGTTCCACAGTTCTAATGCAGTCTTGCAGCTCCTTTATGTGTGAATGTCATACCTTGTCCCGGAGATCTTCAATTATCTTGTAGTAATTACTGTAGTCCCGGGCTGGGCTGGTGGGAGCTTGCTTCTGATACCAGTCTCGGATTTTAACTTCTAAATCTGAATTTGCCTCTTCCAGTGCTCGCACCTTGTCCAGGTACGAAGCCAGGCGGTCATTCAGATTCTGCATAGTTATCTTCTCATTTCCAGAGAGAAGGCCATCACCGCCACCAAAGCCACCACCAACTTCAAAACCTCCACCAAAGCCAGAGCCTCCACCAAAGCCACAGGCAGCACCGCCACCAAAGCCAGCTCCTCCACCAAAGCCAGCTCCTCCACCAAGGCCACAGGCTGCACCACCACCAAAGCCACTGTAGCCTCCTCCATAACCGCTACCAAATCCAGAACACAAGCCACCACCATACCCACCTCCTATAGAGGAGCCAAACCTGGCTGAAGAGATGGAGACACCCCTGCCACCAGAGCCTCCATGAATGCTTGGAGCTCGGCAGGTTCCTCCTGTGCGGATTGAAGAGAGGCGAGAGCTGCTGCTTCCACCACCCCCAAAGCCACCCCCGTAGGTAGAAGAAGAGCTGCGCATGAAGGAAGTAGTCATAGTTGCAGCACAAGAAGGTGCTAAGGTCAGTTATTCAGCTCGGTGTAGAAGAGGAAAGCGTGTGCCTTCACTGCCCTGGTGCTTCTTTTATATCCTCAAGACAGGGTGGCAGGAGACAAACCCAACCTGCAGCCCTCCCTCCAAAAATCCTCCTCCTTAGAGGTGAGGCCAATCATGATGACATTCCTCACAAAGGGAGCTGGCTCCGCATTTCAGGGGCTAGGGCTGGGGTTTTCTTTTCTAATTAAACAAAGGGGATGATTCAGATGAGTGTTTTTTCTTCAGGCTATAGTTCTGAAAAACTTGGAGTTTACTTCTCTGACATTTAAGAATGGAAAAACAAAGTGAGTTCAACCGCACCCACTTACCCACTTGCAGCAATCACCAGGGGATTTTAAGAACATCAACTTTTTATACAAATGAAGTTTAAGTAGAATTGTTCTTTCATTGAAAAATGTGCAGTCATCTGTTCATCTCATTATTTCTTCTTTTCTATCCATATTTTTTCCCATTTAAAATTTGTAATTGAATTTGGTATCTCCTCATTCCCATTCTTTGCTTGGAACCAATATATAGATTTTGGGGCCTGAATCTTCAGTACGAAAAGCGTATCATCGTGGCATTCTCATGAGGAGCACTTAGCAACATCAATGTACAAGGAGGAGTGGGCACAGTTGATTTACTGATACTCGTGAAATAGCGAAGAAAGGCGATACAGGATTGAAATAATTCAATTAAAAGAAGAAATGGGAGAGGACTAAGTTCCTGTTTCTTTTGGAAAATGGAGCTTTTAAGTTCCATTTTTAAGATGAAACAGTTCAGATAGCAATTACTGTCTTTAATGCCAATATGCACTATGAAATGAAGTAATTATTGAAAATAAGACTTGAGAAGCACTAAGAAGAGTTATCTCATTTAAAGTGGGAGGCTGAAACCCCCCTGGTTTTCAAATCTAGTAATTTGCGAGTGAATCTCGAAAGGCAGTAATTCAGTAACAGCTCTCTCCAATACGGTGTAGAGATGGGAACCAGATTGGGGAGATTTCTAAGGGAGTATTAACTGGTTGTTTACTCTGCTGGGGTGCGTCACTGGGATGAGGGGGGTGTGGAGAGTGGGGCGTTTGAAGGGAGACCCTCGTTCCCTGCACTCTGGGGGGGCGTTCTGCTGACAAAGCGGGGTACGGGACGGCAATAACGGGGCACTGGGGCAAGTCATGGCTGAGAGCAGGGAGAAAAGCAGGGACACAGTGAACTTGGGAGGAACTTTCTTGGGTCTCTAGTTCAGAACCACCTGAATTATTCTAAAATAACACTCTGAAATAAAGAAGAAAACTGCTATGTTTGCTAGCAACATGATAAGGAGAGTGTTGGTTTTAGCACAGGTTTTGACAGTAGCTATCAACAGAAAAAGCCCTTCGAATTCAGGCTGGGTGACTGCAGACAGGCTCAGAGCAGTTGTTGGAACAAACTGAGGGGTTTTCTGACATTTACAGCTGAGACTTTGATGCAGCCTCGGGGAGATGTGCAGCCTTTTACTCAGAAAGTTGGGTACTTGGGAGGAAAGAAGCACCAAGACTCTAGTTGCGATACACGGCTGAGCAGCCCCTTGGAGGGTGTCCCCTCGCTCTCCAGGGCTGTCACACACGGTGTTTCCCAGCTCTGGAAACGTGTTTGAAGCTGACCCTGGCCCCGTGCCGTGGTTCAGCTGTGCTTCGGGCAAATTAATGCTGGGCACTGCTTGCCAAACCTGCGTGTCTCCCAGAGTTAGTATCTCAGGAGACAAGTTTAAACAAACTCTCCTAAAGATAAAGAACTTTCTTAAAGACCCCTGTCCTGTCAATCTGCTGGGCGTGTGTGCTGCCAGGGTCTGTTTAACTCCGATGAGCCCACAACAAGCAAGATCAAATTCCATTTAAAAACACAAATTAGCACTTCTAGAAAACACCATAAACTTTAGAAGGAAACTTTGGGGATTTTTCATTCCGTCTCCTGTCGCTCAGTGTTTCTAACATCTCTGGGCGTTCGCTGGTGAAATGCACTTTGCTGTTTTTTCAGGTGCCCGGTGTGTTATCCCAGACTCTTATCAGATCAACACTTGGAACAACCAGGCAGCACATACAAAGCTGTTTCTTTCCTGTAGAATACTTACCAATTGGAAAAATAAAAATAAAGCAAGCCAGCAATACAGATTACATCCTATACATAATTCAGAAAACCGTAGTGGTGGAGATTCTGAGACTTTTTCAATTTTCTGTTAAACCAGCAAACTCAGATCCTGAGGGTGTGTCATTGTGACCAAAAGCTTGTGAACGCCCCGTGCAGCCTTTGCTGACCTGAGCCTTGTCCCTGCCTTCATCTTCACTATTTGTTCCTCCATATTAAACAACTGCTTCTGAATAGCTCCTAATATTTGACTAGAAATTGTCAGCAGGAGAATCCCAGGGAAGGTGCTCAGTGAAGCACTGGGAAGTTTGGGGGTTCTCAGCACTGTCCTGGTGCTGCAGAACCTCAGGCTTTGTCACGCTGGAAGACGTTCCCTGACATGTCTGTGCTGTGCAAACTCTGTTATTGCTTCTGGTACGGGATTAATGTGCTTGACACACTTCAGCCTCTCCTCTGGGAAGGACAGAGAGTTCCATTCAAGAAGCAGCTTGTTTTTCATCTCAGTCTTTGCTGATAAAACCATCACTCAGACATGACATACCTGTAGAAAATACTTCTTCTGAACAAAACTCTAAAATTATAGTCTCTAAGTGGTTTTATATTTGACATTTCGCCAGAAATCTTTCATTACCCTACAAATATCAGTAAGTTATCAACTAAAATTCAAATTAGGCTATAAACCCAAGAATTCTAGCCATTTGAAGTCTCTGACACCCCTGGTTTCTTTAGCCTGGTTTCGTTACACTCTTGGAACTTTTAACCTCTTAAAGACTTTTAAACTGCAAATGTGTATTTTGACCAGAAAGTTTTCTTTTCAAAGACTGCATTAAATGTGTGTTTACAAAAAAAAGTGGTTTAAAAGGTAAACAAAGTGTCCTTAGAACTTCTAGTTTGCATTCTTGGAGCCCGAGAATTTCTTGTCAGACTCACATTTGCAGCTCCACAGCACAAGAAACCTGCACCAGTAATCCCATACCCGGACTGGTTTTGTCACAAGAACTCGCTCTCAGGGAATGGGATTTGTTAAGGTTAAAAACCAGACCTGGAGTTGTTTGTTCTTTCGCCTGGGGGGATTCCAAGCCTAACTGTTGTAGGGAATAAATCTGGTACAAAGCCTTTATTAAAACGTGTGTCAGCACTGGGGAACAGCCTGTGCTGGAGCATTTAATGCACAAGAGCTTTCTCCTCCTTGTTCTCCCCCAAGCAGACAGCATCTAACAGGCCAGGGGCTGCAGAGCCCCTTCCATCTCCCACATGCCAGGGCTTTCCAGGCCTCTACTTCCTTTAGAATCGGAACTTGTTTCCACCAGAGCACCTTAGTCCCCCTGTTCTTCCCATCCCACCCTCTTCTGTCTCTTTGCTGATTCTTATTTTCCGTGACTGTTTGTCTTTCCTGTCATAGTCTTTCCCCGTCAGAATGAAGGTGCTGCCCAACGCTGCCGTGCTGGATTCCCAGAGGTTCAGCTGGGATTGTGTGTGTCAGTACGTGCCAGCTGCCAGTGACAGCTCCCCTGAGTCACTGCCGAACCCAAGGCGAGCACCAGCACCTCTTGAATGGAGGAGGATTGCCCAGCCTTGATCCAGGAGGTCCCACAGCTTTGGGGTACTGAACTAAAAGTGATCACATTTAGGATTTCAGCTGGGATAGTGTCCTTTCAATGGCATGAGAATGAAGGTGGCTGAAATTGGTGCTAAAGGTTTGGTACCTCTCTATGGTGTGGGAGAGCGAGTGAAGCAGCCACCAGTGATTCTCACTCTGCAGGAGGTATCTCCAAGCCATTTTAGCAGCTCCATATTGTACCCTCACAAAACATCTCCCAGCTCTCGCTTCTTCCCAGAATCACGTACCATCTCACTGCTCCTGCTCTCCAGAGGGCTCAGCTGAGTTAGAAACGTGAGTCACCTGTGTTCCCCTCTCTGAAGGCTGGGATGCTCTTGCCCCCACATTCAGAGCTCCTGCAGCCAGAGGGGGTGGGAGCAGTGAGAGATGGAGCTCAGGTCACCCCCAGACTCTGCCAGCAGTAACACTCGAGGAGATGGGCTGTTTCCTGCCTTGAAGCCAGACTTCAGAAACAGTAGCCCAATAAATGAAAAGAAGTGAAGATTGCAAGAAGATCACCTTTATTAGAGTAGATACAGCAGTTCAGTACATGAAAGAACAAAGAACTAGAAATAATTGAAAAACTAAGCCAATTTGCAAATTAATCACCCCTTAATGGATGAATCTACTTAAACATTGTGTGGCCAAGAATTTTCTGTGCTTTAAGATAGTAATTTCCAGAGTTTAGAGTGATTCATGTTTCAGTTCCTGTGTGTTGTCTGCATTTTCTGACTGGGAGGGTGATGTTCGGAGGACTCAGCACTATTTTCCATCTGTTGGCTTCTCTCTTTTGTCTACACCACGGAGAGAAAGAAGAGACATTACTGAAGCGTAACGCACTGGGGACCACTCTGCAGTGGGCGCTGAGCTTGGCTTATCTCTTGTCTCTCGTTCCCTTCTCTCACAAGTTTTCTTCTTCATAGCATTGATTTGAATCATACCTGGCTTTTACAAGACAGCTGACCTTTAAAATCTCAAGGCAAGTTTTTCTTGCGTGTTCATACAGTTCCCCTGAGCTGGCCAACTTTAAATGGCTTGTATCCTTTCATTTGGGGGAATGATTAAGCGTTTTGTGCTTTACTTAGCCTTTACTGTAGCGTGGTCTGGGATTTTTTTCTGATTCTAACATCTTTTAATGACTGAAATTTGTTAAAATCTAGCCCCATTTGTTGCTTATTAGCAACACAAACCAGGGCAGCAGCCCAGGGTCTACAATGGACACAGCTCCCATAACGTGTGTATATTTCCTTTTAGAAAATAAAACTTATTTGATTCCTAAAGGTTTCCTGAAGAGAAAGAATTCTTACCGGCGGTTCCAGAAAGGGATCCAAATATCCTGTAGAACAAAGAGATACAGTTGAAATGAGAGGTACCACATCAAATGCTGTGTGAGATGATGATGGATGAGGACAAGTCCTCTACCAGGTGCATTGTGTGTCCGGTGAGGGAAGAGACGGTCCCTTCCTCCTCTCCCTCTCAGCTCAGGAGAGGGAATTGTTGAACTCTGTGAAACTCTCCTATCTGGGAGGTCCCCTTATCGCCTCTCTGCAAACAGCTCATCTGCCTTCCCTTCTCTTCAGAGTATTCTCTTCTACACTGAGTCCTACCAGGTGAGAGCTATTTAGCTGGTAACAGGAAGTTTATGGAAATTTGGTGTTAATCCTTATATTCTATAAAACATTACTAACTGCTCTGTGTTTCTTAATGCCGAGCAGCTAATGATCAGTTATCACTGAATGGCTGCATTTATTCTCTTGTACTGCTTCTGACTTTGACATTTTGTTTAGAACCTCTTTGAGGTACTCACGTAATGTAAATGGGAATTGTAACATTTCTAGCTGCACTATAGTCCACAAAAATTAATTTGTTAAAACTCTTAGAACCCCCGGAGCATCAGAAGCTGTGTTTGCTATGGTGCTGTGGGAAGTGAGCCCCATGGCACGGTCAGACTCTCTGAGGCTCAGCAACAAGGTTTTCTGCAGTGAGGGGTTACTCACTGGGACTCCTGGCCCTCCAGGAGCTGGCGGTAAGTGGAGATCTCTTGCTCCAGTCGACTCTTGATATCCATGAGGGTCTTGTATTCGCTGTTCTGGCGCTCCATGTCAGCTCGCAGCTCGGCCAGCTGTGCCTCAAGGCTGCTGATCAGGCCCTGCATCTGCGCCAGTTGGGCACCGAAACGTGCCTCCGTGTCTGCCAGGGTGCCCTCCAGCGTGGCTCTCTGCGAGCAGAGGGGGGAGCCACAGACAGGTCACTGCCGGGCGCAGGGCACCTTGCAGGGAAGGGAATATCCCCACATTTCAGGGCAAATGTTACCGTACCATGCTGATCTGGGACTGAAGTTCTATCTCCAGCCCTTGTAAGGTGCGTCTCAGGTCAGTGACTTCGGACTTGCTGCTCTGCAGTTGCTCGGAATTGACGGCTACTTCACGGTTCAGCTCTTCAGTCTGAAACAGGGAAAACTACATGAGAAACGTGGGACCTCTAAGTAGAGGCCATAAGGCCTTCACAGCATTTTTCTCAGTGGTTTAATAATTATTTGATTTCTTTCGTGGATTTTTTCTTTTGTTAGTATTTGTATAGTGTGGGGTTTTTCCCACCTTGCTGTAGAACCAGGCCTCAGCATCCTTCCTGTTCTTCTCAGCCATGTGTTCGTATTGGTCTCTCATATCAGCCAGGATCTTGGTCAGGTCAATGCCTGGAGCAGAGTCCAGCTCAACACTGACTTGGCCGGTCACTTGCCCTCCCAGGGCACTCATTTCCTATGGCAGAGGAATACAAAAGAGGGTACAGTCATAACATTAGGAACATTCTGTTCTTTCTTCCAGAGCTAAGGTCTCACCAATGCCCCTTTAGTATCGCAGGGGGTGTCTTTAGCTTCCCAGTCACAGAAATCTTTCTTCCCTGTTGGGGAGCTCAGGGCAATGCTGAGGGACTCCGCGTTCCCACACACTGTTTTTCCAATGTCACATTCGAACATGTTTCTTGGGTGTTTTTTTACCTCCTCGTGGTTTTTCTTCAGATAAGCCAGCTCCTCCTTCAAGCCTTCGATCTGCAGCTCCAGGTCGGTCCTGGCCAGGGTCAGCTCGTCCAGGACCCTGCGCAGGCCGTTGATGTCGGACTCCACGCTCATGCGAAGAGCCTGCTCCGTCTCAAACCTTAAAAAACCAAACCAAAGCTATTCAGTGTAGCTGATGGAGCCAGCCCACTGTGAAACACATCATATGCTATGAAAGAATATGGTTTTATAGGAATTACGATGTAGCAAATGTCCAGCATTAAACTTTTCTCCACCTATTCAAATGCTATAAAATTGTCAGTGTCGCGGAAGGTGCTTTCAGCAAATCCATAAGGGGCTGAACTGCAGTGACAGGATCAAACTCGTGTTCAGGCAGAGATTTATAGGCATTCGCTGCTTCTTTCACAGCCACTGCCCTTTGGCTCAACACGGGGTTTTGCCTGCTCCAGAGACCTTTCTCCTTTCAGGAATTACTCACTTGGTTTTGAAGTCATCAGCAGCCAGCCTGGCATTGTCGATCTGCAAGACAATCTTCGAGTTGTCGATAGTGGCCTCAAGAATCTACAAACAATGAGAGTTCATGGCTGAGGCTGAAACAAACGTTATCTTCTTTCCTGATCTGAAGATTAAAAGAGTTAAGATTCTATTTCATCTGTAGCTACACCAAATAAAAGTGTATTTTATTTGGTCTCAGTAGGAAAATACCAGTGATCTACAGCAAATACATCACCGTGCTTTTGCTGTGACTGCTGGTTACGGGCAGGTCCTTCTCTTGCCTGGCACATGAAGGGGCCTTTGGGGAGGAGACCACAGTGAGAGGAAACTCTGTGCTGCCTCAGAGGGGAGGGCTTGGTGAGCTGGGGGGAGCTGGTGTCTTAGTACTGAGGCAAGAAACCTGTTTTCTGGAGATGCAAAGGAAGCAAAGTCTGCAGAGCCCTCGTGCCAGAATTTGTTCTCAGGGGGAAGTGGGTACAAGGGCTGGATGATTTTAAAATAAATGATGTGTTTGTGTTTCATAAACTGTTCATACTGCATTTGTACAGTCCTTGAACACATTCGTATTTCCCAGAACATCCAGGAGAGCGTTTATTGATTCTTCTCATGTGTCATGAAAACCCCTAAAGGAAATTTTGTTTATTTAGAAGTAACACCTGTTAATTTTTACCTAGAAAGCATGTCTCTTGCCTGCCACTTTTAAAACTCAAAAAGTCATTCACAAAAACAGTTGGAGCAGCATTATCTCTCCCCTAAGGGGAGTAAAAGACAGGAGGGAAAAGAATACTGAAAGGAGAAAATCAAATGGCCTTTACTGGAGCTCAGTGTTTGAAATGAACAGAGAACGTGAATGGGCTGAAGCAAGGAGAAAGTAAACTGCGGGGGAACGGTCACGAACTCCAAGCTGAAAAAGAAACCTCAAGTTTTCTTTCATTTATTTACATAGTTTAATCAGCTGCTAGCTCTGTTATCCAGGGTGTGTAGCATCCCAGAGAAATCTGTTATCAGGTACCCATGGGCTATTGGGGCAAATCCTGCATTTATAGATGGGATTGATACTTCATGTCTGCTGCTTCCTTTTTCCATACGCCAAATGCCTCAGCACTCTGCTATCAGTTCAAGCTTAAATAAGAGAGATGTGAAAGAGGAATAACTGTCTGGTGATGAGATCTGGAGCTGCTATCTTCCCATGTACGAAGTTGTACTTTCCAATTAAAGCAAAAATTATCAGAGAATGAAGTTCTAAGGCATCTCAGATGGAATGTTTTGTGCAATCTCTTAGCTAACATTTTAAAAAGTAGATAATTCCATACTGATAATGTATGTATCCACCCCGCCCAATTGTTAGATACTCATCTCATCCTCCCCTCCTTTCCACAAACCGGGATGCCTTCTGGGTGCTTTCCTAGGGAAGTGTCTCTCTCTGGGGATTCATGCTCTCTCCTTAAGCGTCCATCTGAAATGATTTTTAATAAATATTAACACCTACCTTGTCTCGAAGGTCTTCAATAGTCTTGTAGTAAGGACTATAGTCCTGAGCTGTGCCTGGCCCTTGTTTTTGGTACCACTCTCGGATTTTGGTTTCAAGGTCAGAGTTTGCCTCTTCCAGGGCACGCACTTTCTCCAGGTAGGAGGCGAGGCGTTCGTTCAGGCTTTGCATTGTTGCCTTCTCATTTCCCGAGAGGAGGCCGTCGCCGCTCCCCAACCCCCCTCCATAACCGCTGCTGAAGCTGCTGCTAAAGCTGCTTCCGTATCCCCCCCCCAGGCCACATCCCAGGCCAGAAGAGACGAATCTGGCGGAAGAGACTGACACCCCCCTTCCACCAGAGCCCCCATGGATGCTTGGAGCCCTCAGGTAGCCCCCACCGAAACGGAGGGAGGAGCCCCCAGGTCCCCCTGCCACCGAGGAGGCCGTTTGCCTGAAGCTGTAAGTGGCCATGGCAAGGAACGCCAAGCCCAGCTCCCACGGTGTTTGCTCCCAGAGTAAGAGTGTGCTCCGTTCCCCCACCCCAGCTCTTTTATGCCTTTGACAATGGGAGTTGTCCCCAGTATGTGTTATCTGAGACCCATGGAATTTATCAGCCTAAACCTTCTGCCAACACGGAGATTCCTCTTATTGGTCAGTCGCTGGGAATGGGCTGTGTTTCTGCCCCAAACACCTTCACGCACAGGAGAGAGTGTTCTCCCTTCCCTCCCCCCCAGCCACTGCCTCTTGAAGCAAAAGGTGGGATTCAGGGGAGGCTGAGGGGAGCCCTCACAAACCCTGTTATACTATATATATATATAGCTGTATGTATAGCTGGGAGCTGGGTAGGACACCCGCATTACAGCCCCGTTGAGCTGTGTCTGGCGACGGGGCTGGGTCAGAGGGAGGGATTCTGCAGAGTCCGGCACAGAAGGTACCTCTTGGTACACACCGTGTGGGTACGGCCCTCCCTGCCCAGGATGCTGTAGCCCAGGGGCAGCACCGCGGAGTTCTTTGCTGTCTGTAGAGATGCTGTGCACACACAGCTCCCCGGCTTGCCCAGTAAAACTGCACAGCCCTTCAGAGACAGGGAGGACATTGCTGGCTGCCAGAGACCCTGGTCATTCCTTCCCCAAACCTTCAGCCCTGGGCAGGAGAAACCTGCCTGGCCAGTTACTGCTCCAGGCCCTGTGAATAGGGGAACCCAGCACAGGGAGTGACAGGCTGCCTGCAGGGACAAAGCAAGCTACAGAAGAACAGTTTGAGCATAAAGGACAAATCAATGTGCTTTTCTTCACTGATCAGAAATGCAAGAAGCTTAAAGGAGAGTAAATACCAGTGTATTCTGATTTGTCTCCTGCTGCAAGGAATATCCTTCCCTCTGGGTACCCCTTTGTCATCCCTTGGACTCCCATCTCAGGTCCTCAAATTATTTTGGAGTTTTGCAAAATAAAGTACACATTTATGAGGCTGCATAATATTCTATGATCCAGTTCATGAAAATTGGGGTCTGGAAGACCTCTGCATTCCATCTGAACCTCCTGGGGTAAAAACAGCAAACATCCTCTGTTACACTGTAAGAATATCAATAATGCACTGCCAGCAGGTTGGGTTTGCCCAAAGAATGAGCTGCAGTTCCTCGTGGAAGCTTGGGAGCACGTCTGAAAGTGTCGGGAGAGGAAAAGCTTGGGAGACACTGAAATGAAGTAACTATTTACTCTTATTTATACCACCAAATATATCATAAGCTTCTAGTAGCAAATCAGTCCCTCCTGCAGCATTTTTATTAAAATTGCATTCTAAGTTTCCAGAAAGGTTTGTATTTGCTTTTACCTTTGCATCTCTCTTTTACCTCAATGGCTGCATGGGTTTGGTTTTGTTGGGACTCCCCTAAGGTGATAACATGTACTTAGATGCTCAGAAAAGCCTTTAGTGTGCCCAGGTATTTCCTCAAGAAAGAATGTGCTTTTATCACTCTGCATAGCTCTTTTCTATTGTAGGGTCAGCTTTTCCCTAAAGCAAATGCAAGGAATGGTCAGCAAAGGGAATTTCCTTTATCTGCAGTTTATCTGAGGGTGAGGGAGACACGTTTGTTACAAAGTGAAGTCATCCAGGAGACGTGGAAAAGCGCCCGAGCTCCTGCCTGGGACCTTGTTCTGCTTCACCTGTACTTGCTCTGCTTGACTGGTCACTACTGCTTTGTAAAATTGTTGAGATTGAGGAATATCAGGTTATTTTTCTGAATTTACCTTGCAAACCTTTGAGGGTTTGTCCCTTCTGATAAGTCTTTCTTTCTATCTCTACTTTCAGCAGTGAAAATGTGCTTCTTGAGTCTTTTGCACTACTTTTTCAGTGTTCATCTCCTCTTGCTCGTTAAAACCTTGGCCACCCCACCCTACTGATCATGACATATGCCCTTTGAAAATCATAACTTGGTGTGTTTCCCTCTCCAATTGAAGGTCACAGGCATGAAATATTAGAAGCTCTTTAAGTCAAGCACAGAATTTTCTATTTTTTCTTTAAACTTCCTTGTGGGAGGAACCAATGACAACAGGAGCCGATCTGCAGCTGGTTCTGAAATGCCTGCTGAATAGCTGCCCAAGAGACAATTCTTAGTTTTCTTGCTTCTATATCCCATCATTAATCTTTCTCTTTTTACCCTCACAAGCCTTGCATTGCCACATACTCACTGAATGTGCCAACAGATTGAGACAAGAATGTTTCCGTGCAGGGAGGCAGGTCCCAGCACATGCACTCCCAGCTGGTCACTGCGAGGGGGAGATCGCAGCCCAGCGCTGCTCACTCCTCACTTTCACAAAACTTGTGCAAAATAGGAGTGGAATTTGGTGGTGACAAATGGACGTGGCCAATGGTCAGTGTTCTGCATTGAAGGAGATGAGAAATAAGATCATGTAAGGGTTCAGTTTTAAAAGAAATTACAGGAGTAGATGCAGAACAGCTCATTTTTATCCAGTTCTTTCATGGTAGAAAAGAAATGATGATTCAATGATTTGAGCTAAACTTGAAAGACACGGATTCCTGTCCAGCTACAGGCTTCCTTAGTGATGTCGGGACATAGAATTTAATTTCTCAAAGTTTGTCATTGTGTGATATTTGAATAAGTTAGTATGAGGAAAATACAT
Source organism: Scolopax mira (assembly GCA_004320125.1). Taxonomy (NCBI): domain Eukaryota; kingdom Metazoa; phylum Chordata; class Aves; order Charadriiformes; family Scolopacidae; genus Scolopax; species Scolopax mira. The sequence goes on along the minus strand of BJBW01002242.1, from coordinate 6,099 downwards.
GAAAGAGCATGAACTCAAACACTTAAATAATTGGCAGCAGTGTAAATACTCAGCAAATACTGGAAACTGGATGTGGAGGGTACTTTTGGAAATACCTCGTTATTGTCTCTGTTTCCTGAAAACTCTTGACTTCTCTATCATCCCAGAACTACAATGATAATGCTTGTCAGAGAGTAAAGTACCTGAGATCAGAAAATAAAATAGATTTTCTTGTAGCATGGTTAAAAATTGTGTGTGAAGAAAGGATCAGTTCAGACACCAAGCCCTGATGAGTGAGAGACAAGTCTGAAGGTATTTTTACACTTCCTTTAACCTGTTATCTGGCTGGTAAATCTCAGCAAAGTATGATGGGGCTGGAAACTATTATTAAGAGTCAAACGTCTAACTGCCAAGAGGATGCCTTCCAAAAGTCAGGTTGCTGCAGGCAGCAGCAATAAGCAACTTTGAGGCACTGCCAAAAGCCAAGAGCCCAATCCTGTGCCAGGCTCCGGAGGGAGTGGGTGCGCGGGGAAGGTTTGCCAGGTCACTGTGAGCTGCAGTGATTCATCTGCAAGAGGAGGCTTCAGGGCCCTTCAAAGGGCATTTTCCCATAGGCCACATGGAAAATTCCTACTCAACTCCCCCCCAGACCTGGTAGGAACAGAGGAGATGAGTTTCAAAGCACAGAGAGATGGGCTACTTTATTCTGTTCACATCTGTAAAACATTTGGAGACCTTATTTGCATTTGTGCTATTTATACATCAGATATTTACATGCATATGTTTATATATTTATATTTACATTTCTATATATTATTATTTCTTTTGCTGGTTTTACAAGAATATATTCTGATCGTAGTGACAAGCCATAGCTTCCAAGTAAGGGTAGAGGTTTTACTGTGCAAGCATTAAACTCGTGTTCTTCATCAACTTAGAAACCCAGGAGCTCTCTTCGTACCCTGCTGGTGGGTTTGGGCTTTCCTGGTCCCACAGGTGGGTTTCGTACTGCTTTTTGCTTGAGATAAATTCTGAAAGTCTCCAGATCTCTGTCAGGCTCAGTGAGAAAAACAAACTGTTGCTCTTGGAGGGACAGTCCTGTAGCCGTTGGTGTGAGGTGTTTTGAGAACTGTGTTCTCATGGCAACCGTAAGCTCCGGGAAACACCTTCTGCAGCCCTGGCTTTGCCTGCCCAGGATCACTGTGTACCTTTAGGAAAGGAAAAGGGTATTTCTAATTTCTCTGTTTGCTCCGTTTTCAAAATAGTAGTTTATAGGCAAGTTTCACAGTGTTTGTGTGTATCAGGTAGGTTTCTTTCCTGGGCAGTCCTGGCTGTTAGCTGTAGCTGAGAACCATGGTTTTCCACCAGCCTCTGATGCTTCTATTCAGCTTTAAATCTTCTTTCAATTGAACAGAAAGGTCTGTGCCGACTGTTCAGCTACTTTGGGCAGCCCCCCCCCACCACATCAAGCTGACCCAAACACCACCGAGTGCCTTTTAACTCGTTTCTAATGGATCCACCCTTAATAACAAATAAAAACTGGAAGGTGCTGGTGACAAGATTTCTAACAGCATTTCCAACAGAAAGGAGTCATCGGCGTTTGCTTAAAATCTTTGTGTGTGTGAAATGGCTCTGAACTTTTTGGTACCACCACAACTTTTGTCAGACTGACATCGTGTTGCGGGGAGAGAACTGAGCTCAGGTTAGAGGTGTGGGAAGAACTGCTGGTTGATGGGGCTGCGGGTGCCTCTGACGGCGCAGACTCCGGCTGCCGGGACAGGTTCGTGCAGGAGCGTGTGCCCAGGGAAAGTGCTCCCTCCAGCCAGCCTTTGCGCGGCATCGCCGAGCGTGGGCTCCTAAGTAGTGGGTTATTAGGAGTAATTGCAGCCTGCATAACCTTCTCTCGAGGCAGTACTAGAAGAGTTATGAAAGTCAACTCTGGTGCTCCTGAAATTGCATCTTCACTGGATCAACCATCAGAGAGCGTTTGCCCCTAACGCCTGTCCTAGTGTGAAAGTATTAGAAGAAATTCTGGAGTTTGTTGGGATTACCCCTCCAAACTGCTGTGTGCTACGGGGAACTTCACAGGAATATGTTGCCTGGAGTGCAGAAAGAAAGGATTTTCCTACAGGGATTTTTGGACTTGCTTAACTTCACTGCTATTATTTTTCAGGGTTATGGGGGCTGGGAAACGTGAGAAGTATCACAGAAATAGTTTCCTTTTGTCTGGTTTGTTACCCGAGCCCAGCAGTACCCGCAGCAGCGGAGGGGCCGGAGGGATGGCTCCCTGGCAGGAGGCTGCAGGGGGGAACAAGGGAGCAGGAGACTTTGGGGAGCAAGCCCAAAGCCACAAGTCATGGCAGCTGGACCTGTCCCGCTCCCTGCAGACACAGGGCAGGCCTCAGCCAGCACCAAGCCCCACTGAGAATTCAGGCCACTAATTTCTGGTTCTTGTGCTGGGTTCTTCTCTCTCCAGCTACTTCCCCCCACACCCTCATCTTTGTCTGACCTCCTGAAATCGTTAGGTTATGCAGGTGGAGATGATTAACTACCAGAATTAAGAAATTCACACACACCCAAAGCTGAGAACACACAGTCCCCTCGGCTGCCGCTGGGAAGAGTCGGTGTCGGTGTCTCCACAGTCCCCCCTGTGGCCTGGCCCCGAAACACGGCACCATTTCACTGAGCTTCATTCTTAGGAACCTTCTCCTCTTCCCTTGGCAATAGCAACCTCTTCCCTTGGCAATAGCAGGCTCCCTGGTGTGTGGCTGTTGCTACTGAATGAGTTGAAAACAGAGACAAAACAACCTCAACGCTACCGAAATGCATGCAAGGACAGGCCGGGCAGTTTGGACTGAATCTGAATTTGTTGATTTCATATGGAATTACCTCAAAACCTTCAGGAATTATGTGAAAGAAATACTTCCTCTGTTCCTCTTCCCTGACATTGTAATGAATTAATTTCTAATCCTTTTTATGCCTCTGTTGATTTGGTTTATTACCCCATCTGGTATCAAAGCGTCCCTATTTTATTATCATTTAAGCTGTTCTTTCCTTATCCTGTTTCCTGAGTCTGAGTCTTCCATTGAATTTTGAGACTACTTTGACCAATTTCTGTCACAAATCCTACTGTATCTTTTCCGAATTTGCCACTAGAGGATGCTGTGCGAGCCCATAGACTGCATCCACAGCTCCAGGGACAGCCTGGCCGTGAGGCAGAGAGGGACAGGGCTGTGCTGGGTGGTGAGCCCAGGGAACAGACCCGTGTCTGGGGAACAGACCTGTGTCTGGGGAACAGACCTGTGTCCTGAGAACAGACCCGTGTCTGGGGAACAGACCTGTGTCCAGGGAACAGACCCGTGTCTGGGGAACAGACCCGTGTCCAGGGAACAGACTGGTGTCTGGGGAACAGACCTGTGTCCGGCCAGAAGAGAGCATGGCACAGGGCTCCCCCGCACTGAGACTGCCAATGCAGAGCAATCCCACCTCAGTCTTGTTTTGATGGGCTTTGATATTACAATGGGCAAATTATGCTCTGGTAAGTCCCACCTAATACCTCCATCCAGCAAAGCCCACAACTGGCTCCTTTCTGGGATCAGAAACATTCTTTCTATTTAACCGCTGGTCAAAAAAGGTATTTCATCCCAAAGTCCATTAGAGGTTACTAATACTGAGGTTGAGACCTTTCTTTTTCGAGCTGCTGTGAGAACGGAGCATAAGGTGAATGAGAGTCTCTGTCGGCTTGTGCAGGAGCTTGGGTCCTGTTGTGACTCGAGGGAGAGGTATTTTTGCTTTGACTTTACAAACCTCCTTTGGTTTCTAGGGAGAGTTCCTCTGACTCATCTCTCTTTTCTGCTGCACCTAGAATTCCCCTTTGGATTGTAACATATAAACAATTTGATGCCTTTTTAAATAATACTTTGTTACCCCAAAAGGTGGTATCTTACCTGAATCTGTTTCTGAGCCAAAGGGGAAGTACAAAGTTATTGCTCAGAATAAAGACTGTTGGTGGTTCCTGTGTGTTCAGGGAACAATGAGGGCTTGTGAGAGCGGTCTCCAGTCACGTCCCCGGTATGTGGCAGACCCTGTTCAGCTGCTTTCTCAGCCCTCTGCAAATCAAACACCTAAACACAGGTTTGTAAGCTTTAAAAAGAGTGAGACATACCACCAGTTTTTCTTCCTCTGTCAAGCCCAGATAATGTAAGCGTGGTACGTGAAGTGGAGCAGTTTCAGTAGGAGAGATTGGACCTTGCCTCCCCACTGGCCTCCTCCCAGCCCTCCAGAGCCCCCCTGGGAAACCAGAACAAACTGCCTTATTCTGAACCACCCGGTAAAAGACCTGAGCCCCTTCTTCCAGCGTGTCAGGAGGAATAATCCTGGTGACTGAAGCTCGTGTTATAAGGGGAACTGCTTTGTAAATGCATCCCTCATCTCCTGATGGAATCCTTTGCTTCCATAGAATGAGATCAGACAGAGCTCTCATTGGCAGAGAGGGCTCCTGAAGGTGACTGATTTCTTATCAATGATCCAAAGGAAAATGGGTTTGATACAGAAAAATTATCATGAAATTTTGAGGTTAATTGTTTCAGTTTAGCTGCTGAGCTGGCAATTCAACTACTTGCCCATCCCTTGCAATGTGCGCTGTTCACCCAGCCTTTTTTCTTCCCTGTAGATGTCACTCTTGAGTTTAATGTGAAAGTATTAATTCATCTCCACTATTTTATCCAGACATCATCTGATTAAGTTAGGACACAGAGTTTTCTTTGGGGCCATATTGCATAATACACCCAACCTTAATTTCTTGGTGAAGGTGTATCTCATTTTTTCCATGTATCTTTCAATACAACATTCACAGACCAAGGAGATTGTTGGACACACATTTTTCTTTGCATTGCAGAAAAGTAAAGCTTTATTAGAGGCATTGCTATCAGCAGAAAGATCACAAATTGCACTGCAGAGAGGTGTCTGTAGAAACAGTGTCTGCAGATGAAGAACAATATAAAAAGGAAGAGTCCATCATTTTAGGAGAGTCCTAGAAATTAGACATCTTGGCTTCATTTGTAGAGCAATGTTGCGTTGGGCCGGAGGACAGTGCTCGCGCTGGGTTTCTTAACACACTCTCGACTGCCCTGTGGAATGGGAGGGGAAAGCATTACTCTGAGGGGGAAGTCAGGAGTCTCCTGCAGCACTGGAATTTCCATGTAGCCATTATTTAAATAATGTCAGCAAAAGCGTGGGAGAGGAGCTCAGCCTGGGTCTGTAATTGAAGCTGAGACACCTTGGAATGAAGGGATTTGACTGTGAATAATTTAATCTCCATTGCAATTGCAAGTGTGGAATCCGTAACAAAAGGGACAGTATTAACAGGGAAAGAGACAAAATACAAAATCTGAAAGCCATGGGGACAGGATACGTTAGGAACCACTTTGGAAGATATTTCTTACCTGCTTTGTCACCTGATTGCCCGTGAGAATAGGAGGTGGAGGAATAGGAGTGGGAGGACATTCCCCCTCCCTGGAGAGCTCCTTGAGCGGTTCTGTGGCAGGAAAGGAGTTTGAGTGAGGGGAATGATGAATACATTCACAGAGAGACATACTGTAATGTAGCGTGCAGTGCATGTGACAGCCTGGCTTTTCCTGGACCTTGCAAATGTTTCTTTATATTTTTCTTTCCATTCCTTTCAGCTCTATATTCCTAGAAAGTTGCAGCAGCAGAAATGACAAAAGACTGTAGAGGTATGGTCCTCATCTCACAGTCCAGCTGTGCTGGCTCCTCTGCTGGCAGAAGGAGATACATTACAGATTGGTTGTGCAAAGTGACTCCTCTCATGGAATTCCCTCGGCACAAACAGGCCAAGAGGCACTGACTCAAAGAAAACCTATCACGAACTGAATGCCCTGTGTTTCCATCGGAGTTTCATGTCCTTAATAAGTTTATTATATATACATACTTCAATGGGAGTGCTGTGAAAAAATCTATTGTATTTAGATTTCAACTGCAGACTGATGAGACATTCTACTCTGTGTTCTGAGAGTCCTGATAGAGAAATGATTGTGATAGATTTTAACCCCTTATCTGCAAACAGAATACATACACAATGTCTTGCTGTCCCTCCTGCAGCAG
>BJBW01002240.1:0-50594 GCA_004320125.1 Scolopax mira | reverse complement strand
ATCTCTACGGTCCCTTACAAATCTAAAAATTCAGTGAAAGAATTTTTTTCAAGTATTCACACACCGCTAAAAACAACCCCTCTTAACTTCTTGCTGTAATAGTGGGCTATACTCTAAAGAACACATTTTCATAGAATCATAGGATCATAGAATCCAAAAAGGCTTCTTCCCTTTATGCACCGGATTTGGGGTTTTTTTAGCTGCTGTACAACCCAGACATGGCTTCTGAGACTAGCATAGATGGGGAAAACAGCCCTTACAGAAAGGGTAAGATTGGCTTGACAGCCCGAGCTGTGTCCTCATCCTTCCCCCATCCATCCTTCCCCCTTCCAAGCCCATGCCAGGACACGATCCCATTCCTCCCCAGGCAGCACCCAGGGCACACCGAGGCACCGCTTCCTTCTCAACAGCGCTTTGATTTGCAGTCACCCCCTGCACTCGCTGCTCTTCCTGCAGGTCCATCAAGCTGGGTTTTCAGTGGATGGCTGTAGCTGGGACACCCCACGATGGCACATTTCAAGCATTTTCACCACCTAAGTTGTTTTTTGAAAAGCAAGTCCAGCAAGAGATATTACGGCTGAGATCTCGAGCGTAACATCACCAGAGATATGACACCGACTTACTCCTTCAGAGGAAAAATGGTCCCCAGGTGACTGAAATTTCCTTCTAGTCAGTGTCAGTAAACAGCAACAGAAATCAAAAGTCACAAGGGTACAATTGTCATTAGTATGTAAATTTTAAAAGCTCAGTCAAAAATATCAATACTTTCCACTTAATTTATTACTATATAAAGATGGATGATAGTAAAGTGAAACATTGATTTTCAATGCCCTTTAAAAAATGGTGATGAAGAAAATACTCAAGGACAACTACTTCAAAATACACAGACTCAAAATTAATTATTGCATTTTTTTTACAACTGCTTGTTCAGTTCAATCCTATTTGATTGCTGTTTTTTAATGAAGAAAAGGAATAGATGTATGTATGTAAAGATCCATTTCAAAATTGATTAGATGTAAAGACAGGTTAGCATTTTTACAGTATTGACAGAAAAGCATTAACCAAGCAGCCTATAGACACGGTCACTGAAAGTTAATCGAAGTGAATAGTAATTCGGTGGGGCTTTGCGTGACAGTCATACAAGCTCTCTGCTTCCATTCAAAGATTTGGGTTGTAACTGATCTCCGAGAAGCATTGAACTGTCTCTTTTGAATGCAGTGTATAATTACTTTTTGATTATAAGCACTGAATTTAAACATTTTTTTGAGAGCGTGTAGCCGTTGTCACAGGCTTGTTTCTAAAATGAACTACAGCACCTTTAACGCCGCAGAGAGACTTGGGTTTCAAAGCACTGTACGTACAGTCTCGGGTAATAACTTCTCTTTGATTATTTACCTTCCAGATTACTTGAGTCTACATTGTAAGATAAGGCGAAAGCTAAGAAATTATTTTAAAGGAAACAATACTTGTGGGCATTTCAGGTCGATGGTGCCGCAACAAATTCTGTACCACCTGACAAATCTCACGTGCTCGCAGCAAACATGTTCCTAATAGTGATAAGCTCCAACTAACCACTTCCTCAAGAGGTTCTGGCACAGGAGACAACCAGAAGAGCAAAACACGTGGGGCAAACGGGAGAGAGGGCCTGATTAAGGGGAGACACAATTTAATTACGTAGAGAGCAAATAAGCACATTTCCTTCCACGTGTAGAATGACACTGAGGATTATGAAAATCAGGGCAATTAAAAAAAAAAACAAAACACACAACTGTTCGGGGTTTTTTTTATTCCACATAATTATCTCAATGTTACCTTTGTTTCACTTTAACACTCCTAGGGCATTATTTGAAGAAAATGCACTGCACTTTTTAATTTTCATTTTATTAAAAATAGAGGCAGCAGCTCCTGTCTGAGTATAGCATGGCTCAGCCCCACGCTGCAGGGATAAAAAATATCTAGGCCTTTAGGCTTCTTTCCAGATTTGAAATATTTAATCACTAGTAACCTTGTTGACATCTTCCTGGAAAAGGTCCATTCTAGGTAATTAAGCTTTTGATAAAGTTTTGTTTGCTAGTATCTGTAATGTCATGAACTTCATACAGAAAAGATGAAAGCAGGGTTGAATTTTATTGGCATTTTCTGTTCCCTGGCTTGCATGTCCCCTTGCAAGGTTTCAGCAGTGACACCACCGAGCTGGAGAACCACGTCCCTGTAAAGCTAATTTGTTTCATTCCCTTATTCTCACATAAGAACAAGAAAACCTCAAAGGTTGGAGCATTTTGAGGCAAATTCCTGAGTGATTACGAGGGAAAGCCCTGCTTTCCACCAAGCCCTTCAGCAGAAAACGCTGTGCCTCTGCTGGATTCGGAAAGGAACCAACCCCAGCAAGCCCATCTGGAAGGACCAGCGAGAAAAAGTTTTTATTTCGATGTGCCTTTCTCTAAGGGTAGTTTTTAATCGAGCAGGGGGTGGCCAATTAGCCCCCGTTTCCTCCTAACCCCATTGAGTATTACTCAATGGATGGGGATGCACAAAGCCAGGCTGCAAAGAGCAGGCGCCACCGAGGAGCTGCTGCATTAACCCTCCAAAGAAAGAGGCAAAGGCCATTTTCTATCACCACTGCAAAGCGCTCCAAAACCATCTTCAGGATTTTTTGCTGAAGGTCAAAATTTGCCCTTTGGGCAGTACAATGTCACAATTTGGCCACTGGGCAGTTAATAGGGAATTTATAGCAACGTCCAGTGAGAGAGATGAGCCAGTAATTAGGACAGTGTTTTACCAAACAATTATCCAGCAGCTTTGGGAGACAGAGCTTGCCTCTGCACACCAAAGTAACAGCAAGAAGCACTTCTCCTGGGCAGCTCCATCCCACAAACGTTATAAGAGCAACTGCTGAAGAGCTGATGGACACCTACCAGCCTTCAGAGGGACCCTCTGCTTCTCAACACATTTCAGCTGGAAGGGCATCAAAATGAGAAGGGGGAGCACATTCCTCATCAGAGTTTCAACCTGAAGCTCGAATATGTGGACCTTGTGAAAAGACTTGGGTGTGAAAAGAGTAAAATTACTTCCGTATTTGTCTTGAAAGGAAAATAGGAGAAAAAATTCATCGATGCCAAAAGCTTGGAGACGTGCAAACTCAGGAACACAAACTAGAGGCTGTCTCAACCCGCAGCTGCTGCAGAAAATACACTCAAAGCCTTCCCCAAGTAAATATCTTCCTTGCCTGCCTCTTTATTAGCAAATGCTATGAACCCTGACCCAGCTTGAAAAAATCTAATATTTTTCCCCTAAATACTTTAAAAAACATATTCAAGGGGCCTGGTGGAGTCAGGAAGTCTGGTGAGAGGTAATTCGACATCTGAATTATTTCAAGGCCAACGTGGAAAGCTATTCAAAGGCTTATTTGGACGAATGTCAGTCAAGAGGCAACTTCTACCACAGAGATGGTGCTGGAAACCGAGAGAACTTTCAGAAAGCCATGAGATAGAGCAAGGGAACTACGGGGAATGTCACATCTCAATCTAAGATGTCTATGATTAAGAAAATTATCTTGGTAATAGGCCTATTTCCACACCTGTAAAAGCATTTAAAATTTATTAAAAATGATAAGCGTAAACAATGAACATGGTGTAAAAGCTTCCCTCTGCTAATTTGGTTGCACTGATTAAGATTTTACGTGATGCTTCTAAATCGGAACGTCAGCCCCCCGTTCCTCGGTGAGGCTGCGCGGCTCGGGGTCCGCAGAGCTTTGGTTAAACAAGGGGCCCTTCAGGACTCTGCTGCAGGAGGGGCAGGCAGTGGAAAGCATCCCTTCCTCCATTTTAGATGAGGTGTGGATGAGTGAATTATTCCTTATTGTCCATGCAATCTGGCTTAAAATAAAACGGCCAAGTTTTCGCTTTGCTTTCTCTTAAGGTATTTCCCTGCAGGAAAAATAAAAGCTTCTCATTATCCACTATAAAAGTTTGAAAAAGCATCACGGTTGTAATTAGGCAAATCTGGAGCCATTTGGCAAAGAAACGCCCGAGTTGTGTCTGAAATGTAATCAGCAGTGGAAAAGGAAAAACAAATTCATTCACGTTCTTTTCTGCAAATTTTGAGTTGTAGCTCGTGGCTCACAGCTACAGGGAGAAGGGAGGCGCATGGATCCTGGGGTTGCCTGCCCAATATTTCTTTAGAGATATCATTTATTTATTTATTTATTTATTTAGAAATATTATTAGTTCCCCAGCCTTTCAGTCCGTGGCTTGACCCAACCCAAGGCATTTCATCTTCCAATACTCAAGCATTTCATCACCTGTGCATTTCATCTTCCAATACCCAAGCAGCACGTACGTAGTTAAAGCCACATGTCTCATGGACTGATATAGCTGCACTTGTGCCATTCATCACCTCATATTAATGAGAACATTAGACATAATTTAGTTGAAGGCTCAGCCAGGCAGTCACTCCCACAAGCAAGAAGCATCGCTTGGATCAGGCCTCCAGGTCTTAAACCTCAGCTCTGTGGCTGCAGGTCTTAACTTCACAAAGTGAATTTCACAATAAGTTGTGTTGTTTGGTTTATTTTTTTCCCCTTCTGAATTTACACACACAAATCTGCGACTTCCTGATTTGTTCCTTAAAAAAAAAAATAAAAAAATCCTTCTTCTGCCATTGGCATTTTCTTAGTACAAGCAGCTCTTCTTACATTCTGCAGAATTCTCTATGTTGTGGCTCCCAGGCTCAGATTCCAACAGAGAGAAACTCTGGGTAAGAGCAGAAATAGGAGCTTGTCCCCGCACCAAGGTGTGCTCCAAGGCTGAGAGGTGGCCGTGTGCTGGCCCGTGGTGCCCTGATGCACCTCTGAGCCTGGCTGTTCCCCCACACCTCTGGTGGGGAACCCACAGTGAGGGAACCCACCTCCACCCAGGGACAGGGAGACCAGTATTCAAAAGAAATCTGCACTGTCCTTGGCAGAAACAGATGGGCTCCCTGCTGCAGCACCATTGATCAGGAGCGTGACAGAGGTTGTGCCCTCTTTCTTCTGAGAGCCATCTCTCAGAAGCTGCTTTTCCCTCCCATCACCCACCATTAAACCTCGGCAGAGGGAGAAGAACAGGGCCTTCCCTGGATCCCACCCCTGGCTTTAGCTCAGCCCCACCGTTAGACTTCACCAAGATTTTATCCACCAGCAAATCTCTTGCTAAAGGCTTGCTAATGCAGTGCTGATTGGGGAGATAGCTAATGCCTTGTTGCCAAGTGATTCCTACTTTAATTGCATTTTAAGTCTCTCTTAATTGGACCTCTAAAAGTCTCGCATGCTGTAAGTGGAATGAAGTTATACTCTGTGTCCTATTAGTTCTCTCACAAGGTATGTTCTGCAGAGGATTTTGTATGGCATTCTGGCCTTTCCATTCCTCACTCTGCAGGAAAAGATTAGCCAATGATTTGGATATTACTGTTTAAATGGTGGCTCTGTAATTGCAAATCTTTTCCTTCCGTTAAAATTCTTTAAAATTCCACTTACGAAACGCAGTGGATGACACCAACCTAATCCTCACTAATAGTTTCCGACCTTTAGCTTGCCTTTTCCTGGGTTTTCAGGAATGAACCCCAATGTTGTGCTTCATTGCAAGTGGTTTCATCTCTCTGCACGCTCCCAACTTTAAACTTTCTGCTCTGTCTCGTTGGTATTCACAAAGCCCACACATATTAAGGCCATACTTCCATTGACTTTGCTTTTAATATTAAACAGGCAGTACATGATACCCACGGTATTGACTCTACTAAGTCCATTAATGACCCTTTTGTGGCTTCACTTTAATTTACGCTTTGAAGGAAAACTGCTGTATTATGAGTCAGGGGTGAGAGAGAATATTGCTTATATTAAAGATCTGTATAAAAAGAATATCATCTCTGACCTACTGAGGCAAAGTTGAACACTCAGAATAATTCCTACTGTAAGGCACATGAAAAATATTATTAAGGAATGCCCAGGCTTTCATCGGACAAGGAAGATTTAAGGATTTCATTGTTTATGTACATAAGAGGAAAAGGCTTTTAGTTTTTCCTTGCAGCCAAGCTGTGATAGAGCCAGTTGTCCAAAGTCCGGATGCATATATCTATCTCCCTGGAAATCCACGTAATTACACAGATCTGGAGTGCTGCACGGCACGTATTAAAAACATCAACTCTTGAGAGACATCTTGAGTACTTAAACCTTCTAGGTCGCGTTAAAGACTGAGTTTCAAAAACTTCCCAAGTCTCTCTGGTTTAAGTGAAACCCTTAATAATTCAGTGTAGCTGTGTTTGTGTGTATGGGAGCCTGTGGCAGAGCTAAGCTCGTTGTAATGAGATAGGAGCAGATCCCTATTACAGTGAAGGATGACATGGGCTAATGGCTTTGGCCACAGCATGAAGTGTGAGATTTAAATTGACTAAAGTGAAACACAAGGGTGAGATTGGCTCGAGCGCGGTCATCTGAGGCATTATTCCCTCAGACTGCCCTGGTGAAGAAGCAATTCAGAAAGGACATTCTGGAGTCTCTCAAGGAGGCTGCGAGCTCTCCAGCCCGCTCCGAAAGGGCAGCTGCTGGGAACGAAGAGGAAAGTCCTGCCTGCTGGGGCTTGGGGCTCACCAGGCTTTACTCTTAGCAGCTTACAGCCAGGCATCTAAAGGAAGAAGTCTGAAGGCTCCTACTACATGCCAAAAAGGTGCTTGAGACGCTGAGCAGCTGCAATGAAAAAGGCGAAAGCCTCGCAGGTCAATGATGCTTCGAGAAACGCTGAAAGAATTTAAAGGCAGGGGACAGACTCAGAATATGGTTTAAATCAATAAACTTCTAAGTGTGCAGGCACAGAAGATGCCCTGCAAAAAGCTGATGAGCTTTTTGATTGCTACTACACGAGCAATTCTAATGTAGGTTTTGCAATAATAGAGGCTTATTACTTGGGAAATCGCAGTGAAGTGTAAGAACATTGCAGAAGGCTAAGAAACACTCAGAAAATTTTATTTTAAAAAACTTCCTCAATTAGCAGTTGGGAGGAAACTAAATACTAACAGTCGCTGGTCCAATGAAACTGAATTGCATTGGACGATAGCTAGAAAAAGTACAATTATTGCACTTTTCCTGTGAGTCTGAACAATTTTCTGTACCTTCTCTGCCAGCCTAGCTTCAGTTATTGACTACATCTTTGAATTGGAAAAAGAGAAGCAAGCCCATCTGAAAATGAATCTACTGGAAGGACAATATTTCTCTATAAAGATCAAAGGCAGAGAAATACATATATATGTGTGTGTGTGTGCATGTTAAATTGCATCTGGTGCACTGTTTCTTTTCATCTGGCCAACACTCCATAATGCAATTATATTCAGATAAAAATGTGAAACATACCTTAGCATTTGCCAACAGAGAGCCCAGTGCTGTAAATTCTCAAGCAGCAATCCTCTCCCCGACCCAGCCACTCACCCTCAATCTCAAACCAACTGTTAATGTCTATTAATTGAGTCCTACCTCAGCCAGGAACCCAAAGCAAGGCTTTTTTCTTTTTTTTTTTTTTTTTTTCCAAGGTGAGCGAGGCCTGGAGTGTCTCAGTCAAACAACAAGGACCAAGAAGTCTGTTATAGTTATCCTCACCCTTTTCCAGCCAGCAGCTTCCATAGCCAAAATAAAGCCTGGCAAGATGCAGCTGGGCAAATGTTCACGTAATATGCTAATTTTCTCTTTTTTTGGTTTTTTTTTTTTTTTTTTCCACATTTGTGATTGCCTTGTAAAAATCTTCAGTTAAAAAACAGATGTGGAAGAAATGTCTCAGCAGCTGGGAAGGAACAAGGCTACTTGTCGTTAAGGGGGCAACACAAGGGGTTTTTTTCAGTCTTCTCTGTGAGTGCATGACTGATGTGGAATGGTTTAGAGGAGAAACAGACTGGGATCAGCCTGAAGAGCAAACAGTTTGCCCTCCTAAGCCTCAGCTCAGAGGTCACTGCATCTTATGGTGCGTCGTGCCAAGGAATTGCTGAGGACCAGCGCTTTGCCCTATAAATACTTGAACAGAGGGCTGCATCCTTCCAACACTTCACAAAGGAAGCTGGTAACTGAACCCCCCCCCATGGCTCTGCATTCTGCAGCCACGGCCCTCTGTGAGACCCCAACACTGAGAAGGAACAAAGCTGCTGAAGGGAGCTCATGCCTAAACCGAACGTGGGGCTCCGTCTCTCCCGGGCAGACCCTCTGCCCTCGCCCCAACCAGTCCTGCTCCACTGCTGAGTGGGGGATCCTGTGCCCCCAGGAGCATCCCCGCGGGGCAGGCACCCTGCCTGCTGCCAGAGGGAGTCACAGCTCCTGCAGGTAGCCCTGCTTTGCCAGGACACACCTCTGTCTGTGTGTTGGTACTGGTGAGGAGCACCCTTTTGAGGTGAACCTCCCCATCACCGCTGCTTCCCGTGCTTCGGTTCACAGAACCTTCATGGTTGGAAGGGACCTTTGAGATCATGGAGTCCAACCACAAAAAACTAAACCAAACCCAAACCCCCAAAAACGCCAATCCCACAAACAGACATAACCCAACAACATCAGCCACCAGAACATGCCCTGAGGTGCCACATCCACACGCTTCTTAAATCCCTCCAGGGATGGTGACTCCACCACCTCCCCGGGCAGGCTGTTCCAGGGCCTGACCACCCTCTCAGGAAAGTCATTCTTCCCAATATCTAATCTCAATACACTGAGGAGCGGAGAGCCAGTGCATGAACTGGGATCCTCTCCAAAAACCCCAGTACTGGGGCTATTTTCTTGATAAATGCCACAGTTTAAAAGCAGGGGACAAAGTTCTGCAGCTCTTCCATAATAAATACACAATTGCAGTAGGAATTTTTGCTGAATGAAAGGCTGCAGACTCCAGCCCATTAATTTTACAAATGTCTTGTCTTCAAATGCTACAGTAATTAGCTTAACTCCTTCACACTTTAAGATGCTTTAAAGTGTGCTGCAGGAATGTCTTAGATTTTAGGGCAAAGCTAATTTAAACTTCACTAGCAGTGTGATCTCTTGGGATACTGCAGGCAATATTGATTTTTATCTGCAAACTCTCTTCTCTTAACTGTTGCCAAGGTTTTAGATTTTATCATAATGTATTCACAAATATTTATGGAAACTATAACTCAAATATGCATTGGTTAAAATTAAACATATTTTGCACAAGGTAACATCAGAGCCAGTTTATATAAATAAGAGCTCTTAGCTGGTTCAGCAGGCTGATTTGTCACATTTAGGAAAAAAAACACCTTTAAATCCTGACAAAGCTGTCTCATAAAGAGAAGCTAAATCTGTGGTTAGGGCTCACTTGCCAGCACACCTTTCCAGCGTGTGGAAGCTACTGCAGCAGTCACCATGGTGCTCCCAGCACGGCATTTCACGGGGTGCAAAGTTAGTGCCAAGGTGGATGGGCTGTTCCGAAGGAAAGCCAAGGGTTCCTCCTGGACACAGCCCAGCAGCACGGAGCAGGGCTGAAGGGAAGCCCCTATCTCTGGATCTTCTACTTATCTCGGGAATGAAAATTTTCCCGTGATTGATCTGGCTATGGGAATACTCCAGACACCAAAACGATGCAGGTAAAATAATACTCATTGAAACTTTTCAGAAAGAAATAATAAATAAATGAGGAAATGCAATATGAGAACTCATCAACTTCTGGATGTTACAGATACGGAACTTGTTCAGTGTAATAAAAGAATCATGGGAAAAGCAGAGGCAGAGGAAACAAAGCAAAGAAGGTACTCAACATTTCCATGGCATATAAACCTAAATTCAATATTTTAAGTGTGAATATTTACAGCAACCTCAAAAATGCCTACAGCATACGCATGTCATTCATGATTTTCTACAGTTCTAATTCAGCATGCTGCTCAAGTTGTTGGGAGAAAATTTGTGGGGACAAAGGGCAACAATGAACAATGGCAAAATTAACCTTGCAGTAACCGAGGCTGGAATCCATCTTGGCTTCAGATAAGCACAGATAAATGGATTTATACGTTCTTTGCACTGGAGTTTGGTTTTGACCCAAATTATGCTAGTTAAGGGTTTACCCCTGCAAGGACAGTAGCGATGTGGGAATCTTTAATCTCATGCTGGCCTCATTAATGTTAGCTGGCAAACCTTCTTATTAACCCCATAGCACCATCACTCCTATGTCACTGACTGGTTTTCTGCCCACTTTATGCTTCTTGACAGGGTAAATGAGCCTACACAGGGGTCTGTGCTGTTACAGCTTGGATTTAGGGTAACAGTATCACTGAATGACTGAGGTGGGAAGGGACCTCTGGAGTTCATCTGGTCCAACCTCCTTCTCAAGCAGGGCCACCTGGAGCTGGTTGCCCAGGACCAAGCTCAGATGTGTGTCCTGGACCTTTAAAAGTTATTCAGGCAGAAGGAGGGTGAACTCATCTGAGCCTGTTAGAAATGGAATGGCTATGAGATGGAGCAGACATGCAGAATACATGGGTTATGGAAAGAGCACAACTGGCATACACTTATAATGAACCTTTCCTCATCCACACATGACCATGACTACAGTGTGTCCACCCTACACTCAAGTCCCCTGTGGGACTCAATACAGACCCTCAGTCATCAACAGAGCAGGAACAAAGCTTCAGATTTGTAGCTGTAGACATCCGTGGGTGTTGAAAAAACTTTTTGCTGTTTTTTCCCTACTGCTTTGGACAAGGTTATTGCTCAGTAGAGGCCTTGTGCTATCACAAACACTAGGTAGGTGTGTCGAGCACCTTTAAAGCCCTCAACTACATTTTTAAACCGCTTGTTCTCTGGTTATTCTCTTGACTGGATTTTTTTTTAAGTTCCTTTGTCTCCAACAGAAGCGAGTAACTGTATGAGCTAAATCATTAGCTGAGATTATTCCCCGCTCCCCATATGCTGTGTATGACTAAACTGTCAGTCCTGCCTTGATCTGTTATGCAGGTCAAATGAAAAACAGGGAAGGAAAAAACCCTATCGGTATTTGAAACACTTATTCCTTTCATATGTTGCTTTCAGTTACATACTGGGTTGCACAACCTGCTATTTTCTAGGCCGTTTTGGATTTTTTCTCTTTCCACTGGCTATGGGCTGCGACCGCTGTTGGAATTATGCCGCAGCCCACCAGGATTGAGAGCTAGATACTTCTCATAATGTGAGGTCAAACTAAATGAAAGTCGGAGCCCCACCAGTTCTCACAGCTGAATTCCAACACTGGATATGACATGGCCAAGGGGAAAATATTGGATTTATTTTTATGAGTTAGTCATAACCCTAATGCCCTTAAGAGGTACTGTGAGAAGTGAATCCATTCATAAGGCCAACAAGGTCACTTTTAACTTGTAAAAATAAATCCAATATTTTTCACTATGTCTTATTAGGTTTGTACAATGCAGCAACCACAGTGGTTTGTTTTAAAAACGTCACTTCCCCACAACTGTTTATATTGCTTTTTAGCATGATGCTCCTCTCCCCCATTCCTCTGCTCCTCAGCTCCCGAGGTCTGCATTGTCTCTTCCAACTGTCTTTGTCTGTGCTTTGAGATGCCCTGACAGAACACATCCCATTACTGAAAGTCAAGTTTTATGTTCACTCCTTCCTCGAACACAATTTTGTCATCATAACCCTTTCTTTTCTGCTGCACACGTATTACACATCCTTGGCATTTCTCTTGGCTGTTTCCACACAGCCTTAGCCTTCACAGACTCAGTGCCTACTGCTAATTGAACTGCAATCAGCAGAAATTCTGTATATAATATTACATAGAATTGTATAGAAAATATATAATATAGAACCATATAGAATTATATATAACATATAATTCTATATGTTCTATAACTAGAGAGAATATATATAATATAGAATTGATATAATTTGTTGGCTAACCTGGTCTAAAATATAGTCTAATAATTAGCCTAAATCTGAGGCTTCTTGAGCTTTTTCTTTCCTCCTCGAGGCTTCTGTAGCTTTTCACTCAGAGGAGAATGAAGAGCTGGGAAGTGACCTGGAATACTTATCCCAGCCCACGAGAGTTGCCATTTCAGGCCATGGGAAGTCCTACAGCCCTCAGAACTGTTTGAGTTTGAATGGCATTCCACCCCCAGACAGCAAGAGACCATTACACCTCTCCTTTTTCTCTCCTGTAGTCCATGCCATAATTTATAAATAAGGAGGAAAACGCAGAGAGGCAGTGGCTCGAGGCAGGCTGGAACAAGCCTGACACAGCCTTATAACCAAAGAAAGGAGGTTTCAAGTGACTGTCAACACAGAGGGGAGTGGGAAGATTTGGGATGGCACAGTCACACCTTCTTGTTTGCCTGAGAAGGCAGGGCAGCACTTTGTGCCCCGTGGAGTTTGAACAGCTGAGCCTCAGAAAGGTCAGGAGAGATTACAGGGGTAAGACAGGGAGCGTTTCAGAGGTGGTGAAAGGCAGAACGAGATCCTCATCCCTTCAAAACGCAGGTGGAAGAGTACTATTTCAGGGATGACACTATTACTTGCCACCAAGAAACTGAGGGAAAGCAGTGGATCAAAGAATGTGGATGAAGCAGAACAGTTTGCTCTTGATACCATTCAAATTTGTTGGGCAGCTTGTGCTTCTGGGCACAAGGTTTAGGGGCATTAACAAAAATCTAATTAGAAAATTGCATCTCTCGCATGAACTATTAGCTCTCCTCATATCTGGTTGTAATACATTAAAGTCACAAACCCAGCAAAATACACTAAATCAATTAAAAAAGAGATTTCTACATCAATCACATTTTGTTGCTTCCTTTTAAAACACTTAAAAATAAAAGCTGCTTTATAGCAAGAAGCCTCTCTAGAAAATATTTGCTTTTTCCATACAGTGGTGTTCAAAAGTTTCTGGAAGCAATGAAAGAAACTTGTATTTTCTCTCCCCTTTACGACTAAGCAAAACTGTGAACAACTAAAAGACCCATCTCTCCTTGTTTTTCCCCATGTGTCTGTATCGTCCCATTCACTTAAACATGATGGTCCTGCATTTTCACTGGTGAAGACAGAGAAGAGTTTGGCTTTGGCTGATCCTTGAATCAGCTCTCTCTATATCTTGTTCACCCCTTATCCAAATTCTGAACTGTGTTCCTTCCCAGTAATGAATTTTGTTCACTTTGTGCCAACGTAAATGATGGCAAAGGAAAAGCAGATCTTCAGCTCTGCATCTCGGCGAGAAAAGGCTCCGCAGGAGCAAAGCAGCTCTAAGAGTTCTCCTAAAAATGGCACGGCCACATCTTTATAATTTCAAAGCTCCAGCTCCCTGTCTGAGTAGCAGCTCCAGATCATATAGTGCAATTTGAAATCTTGGCACTTGCCTTTCAATAATTCCCTGTTAGATTACTGTCTGTGGAAGAGCATATAACACAACTGCTACAAATGCTGGGAGCAAAATCTTCAATAACAACTTAGCGCATATGATAACTTTCCCAATTTCCTGCATCTACACCACCTATCTCTTTACTCTGGTCTGTAGCAGCTTGTTTCTTTATTGAACATCTGCCTTGGGACCCCCTGTCATAAAAAGTAATAAACACATCAATCCAAAAGAAAGAGTATTGCATGGCCCAAAACTACTTAACCAATCAAATTGGCAGCTTGTAGCACGAAACTAAAGGGATAGAACTCAGAGGTGCTTTTTATACAGAGCATTTCTAATGATATTACACACCTGCTGCCATTTTGCACACCTAGCTGCCTGAGTGCTTCTAATAAGTTAATTATAGTTTCTAGCACCAATTATAGATTTCAACCTTTGCGGAAATACCAAGCAATGGGATTAATTTGTAAATCTGCTATCTCACTGATATTTGACAGCTATTGCTTTGATTCTTCTTCCTACAAAATACAGATGGATTGTCTGGGGAAAAACCCATTCTTTAACTAAATAATAATAAAAAAGCACAATAAAAATGCCTTGTAGCTTATTATCTACAGACCCCACAACTTGTAACTGTGACTGTAATTATAGTTGTTCTAGTTTCCCCTGCAGGTTTTGCTAAACAAACAAATGAAAAATATACCCAAAAGGAAAAACAAAAGCAATTTATGCTCTCCAGTTATCGTAATATAAATATCCATAGATTACTTGCATAGAGAGTAGATCAGATCTAATCTTTCACTAGAGTTTCTTGTAAATTAGAAATTACATTTACTCCAGGTGTATGTTGTTTGCCCAGTTCATATCCAGCTGTAAATTAGAGCGGTTTTGCCTTTTGGGAGAAAAACCTCACTTTTGAAATGTGTCTTATTGACTGCGTATAAATTACCAGCAGCTGATCCATGGAGTAGATTTGAAGGCAGAACTGCCTATAGGCAACTTTCTTTATTGATTGTAGATTGATATTCAGTTGATTTTAAAGAAAAGCAAAGCAAAATCAAGCTGCAGTGTAGGAGTAACAAAAACATTCTCTCACCCAATTCTGTGATTTGACAAGCTGTTTGTTCCTCATCCTAAGACTCAGGTTAGTATGTCTGGGCCACTTTTCTTCTCATTGTTGCCCTTCTGTGAGTTTAGGAAGGGGCAGAGGGGAGGGAGCCGGTGGCCAGCGGCGATGGAACGCCCCGAGATCACACGGAGACCCTCGGTGTGTGTCCATGGGCAGCCTGCCACGCGGGTCCCCCGGAGAGAAAAAGATCCAGGCTTTGGGTTAAAATGTCCAACAGTTGTTTTGAATATGATGTTTGCCCTTAAAGCTTTATCACAGCAGAAAACACGGGTAGGTCCCTGAGCCAAACGACTCATCAATTCTTACTCGCTATGGAGCTCTGCCTCATAATTTAACACTTGTGTAAGTTGGCTGATTTCTAGCAAGCCTCAGCTCTCAAAACATCCTTTTCCTTACTGGTATTAATAATGCCTCTATTCTAGTTTCATCAAACCTGCAGAAACTTACCCTCTCCTTCAATTAAATTTGTTTTAAATAGGTCCTTAGGCATGGAACTAACAGATATATACATATGAGCATATAGCACAACTACAAGCATCAAATTCTTTAGGAAGCCAGGTTAAATGATTTACTCTTCTGAAATACCCTCTGCTCAGAAAGTCAGAAAATTGAGGTACAAAGCACCAGCCCTGATCCAGCAAAGCACTTACACATTTTCTCAACTGGGAAACTCATGCAACTTAAATCTAAATACATTCCCAATGCTTTGCTGGTTTGGGGCTGAAAAGCTCAATATCTAGCCCAATTCTACCCAAAACCTCACACTGACTATTACAAGCAAACATGAGTTAAGAATGTGTGTGGATAATTCTTGGGAGCTTGAAAAATGTTAGCTTTTATATAGCCAAAGCACTTTAAATAACATCACCCTTGATTTATAAGTGTAAAACAGAGAGAGTTGTGGTTTTCCCAGGGTTACCAGAAAGAAGTTGTTTTGTGAGCAGCAGAACTAATGAAGCCTAATTTCCCATGGATTCAAATTCTTTGTCACCAAAATCCTGCCCCTATCCCCTCACCACAATAGCCCCACTCTCTCCTCGTTGTTTAGTGTTTCCTCTACCCAGGACAGACCCTGCTGTGACTGACTGACCAGCTGGCTGCTGCACAGGGACAGTGATGGTCACCTCCTGGTGGTTCCTCCTCGGAAGAGGCACTCTCTTCTTCTGCCATGTTAAAAACCTTCACAAAAATTTCTGAATTTTCATTTTTTTGAGACTTGAATGTCTATTTCACATTTGATTAAAGCTGCCCAAAAACTCAAAAGACTTTAGGACGATTCAGAGGGGAACACATGATGAAAATGTGTTTAGAGGCTTCTCCCCATTTAGGAGAAAGGGTTAAAAAGCAGAAGAGCAACCAGCAGAGCACGTGTTCCCGAGCCAAGCTTGGCTCACAGGGGTACCAAAGCTTCGTTCCTGCAGATGGAATGGTCATGCTGAAAAAATGACCATTTGCCTGAATTTGATTCCCCTATTAGTCACAGAAAGAGTTAACTTATTTACTCTACTAAAAGCACTACTTTCTACAAACACCACAATAAACCCAGAACTGTGGTGAAACGCTCCCATCTACCTTTCTGCCTCCCAGCATGTCCACCAGCTTCTTCCAGCCTCTTTGAGTTCCTTCCCATCACATTTCCAGCTCGCTCCATTGCCACAGACTGCAGGCTTCCTCCTGGGCAGCTGGGAAACTAAATGGAGCTTGTGCATATTTGCTTCCATTTCCTCTCATCTCAGACTTACTGTCGTTGGGCATAACCATGTCCTTCATGTTTCAGGCCCAGTGGGGGGTGGCATCTTGTACATCAAGGAATCACAATTTTCCCCTGACAAAGGGAGCCTTTCCCATGTATTTGAGCACATTATTTTGATTCCTGTTATAAGCCCACACTTATATGATAACCACCTTCACGGCTTACACAAGGCAAAATAAGGACACAAGGAGCCCACTAAAGCAAAAAACTACTATTTCCACTAAAACCCACTTGAAATATTTCTGCTGCAGATAATGTTAAATGGTATCTGTGGACTATTTACTGAAGGAACTCCTAAGCCACGCTCACCAGCACATTACATTTGTAGAGTGCACAGTACGATGAACTACTCCTTCCTACGTGGCACAGCTCAGTTTCCCTGTAATAGGAATATTCAAATTACAGTATTTTAGAGGAGAAACCACTATAACAGCAACAGATTACACACTGACCACTGGTGCACCGTTTGTGAGATGGGCCTATGTCTTCTTTTACTGCTAATCAGTTCATTTCTATGCCAGATTCTCAATTTTCACCTTTAAAAAAACTCTTTCCTCCTTTTTATACAACTGCACAACAAAGACTTCAATGAACACACAACATTTGAAAGCTACATTAACTATTCTTTATCTAATTCCTAATGAAAATCAGCAGGTAGGTAACTGCTAATTGCACACAGCTGCTTATATTATTTGGGGCAGTTAATTTTGGTGCATGTGGTTTCCTCATTATGTTTGAGGGGTTTTCTTCTCTCCAATTACATTCCCTCTCAAAGTGCTGCCAAGGCCACTTGCTTGAGGAGGGTGGAACCACGACACAGCACCTCATTTCAGAGCACGTTATTCAGTGATGGGCAGGCAAAATTGGGTGTTTATCTGCCCTCCTAATGGACATTAAGGTCTGCAAACCTCTCCCTGTATGACTTTCCTATGCTTAAGTACGTGAGTTCCCTGAGCTATTTGGTTTGTCTGCTTTTCGGCGTGGGGCATGGCGCAAAGATTTATGTTGCTCTGTGTGACCATACCAATCATCCATCACTATTAGTTACAATAAAATCTTCCTCTTTGTTTTTAAAAGCCCTTTGAATTAGATTCCATTATGAGTTAACATACCACAGACGGTGAAGTGCTTGTGAACACAGAGAAGGCAAACATTCCTCACAAAAACCTTTGTGATCTATCTAGGCTTCTATGCCCAGGAGAAAGTCAAGGGACTTTGATGACTAACGATGACTTTCCTCAAACACATTTAGCCACCTGAAAGCTAGAAGAGCAAATTACCTTAGCTCTTCCTAGAGTCAATGGGAAGAGAGAGGCTTCATCAGTTTATCCTAACCTGAAATAAACCCCAAAACTAGGTGTAATGATTAACCCCCTGGAGCTGCTTCTTGCTTTTCATTGGTTAGGGAAACCATCTTTGAATATGAACCTAATTGTGAAAAGATCTTCACTTAGACAAGATGGATTTCCCAGTGGTTCTAAAATTACAGCAACCTTGTATGTAAAAAAGAAACAGACAAAACTGAGAGGAATTAATAAATTCATAAATACCTGAACAAAATCATGCTATTTTAAAAATATTCTTCTACTGACAAATAGTTTTGTCTCTCACAAAGGAAACAGCACGGGCTACCTCTCTTCATCTGCAGAACTTCCTTTAAAGTAGCTAGACCTAGGTGAGAAGAATGTACTTCTTATTTCTATGCAGAACAAGACACACAAAAGTACATTTAAACCGTGCCAAATCCTTCCATCCGAGGGGTCCAGTTGCACACAGGCTGCATCTTTTTAACCACTCATCCCATTCTGTTGCCCACCAGCTTGTATTACGTTGAGTTTTGTTCAAGCTGCCAGGCTGAAGCTACGTGCTGCAACAACGGGGATTGCAGTTTTGTCACTAATGTCTGTTTTAAACTGGGCCCTCTGTATTTGCCACCCAGTTTTTGAAAAGTTCACTTCTATTCCATTCAGCTGCAAACAGGAATTCTAGCTAAAACAACATTCTTACAGAATCACTCATTTCCAGGACATGAGACTTTAAGGAAAAATACCAAATATTGCATGCCTTCCAACTGACAACAGGACTCTAATGTGATTTGATCACAGTGTTATTGCAAATCAAACCTTTATCCTTGTTCTTAATGGCCTTATCCCAGACTTCCCAGGTCACAGACCCACCAGAGCCTTAGTGTCTGCCTGGGCCACTCAGGGCAACTGGAATGCACATCACAGACTGAACACCTTCTTTCACCTGTGAGAACAGACCTGTATCTTCTTCCCCTGCCTTTCCAGCAGTTCAGGTGTCTGCAGAGAGCCAAGGCCAGCAAGGGGCAGCCGTAGGGGTTGTAAGGGGGTGGGCTGGTTCATGTGGGCATGTTCATCCACCAAAGGGTGATGGCAGCTCGATGGAGAGGCACGGTCCCTGCTGACATGTGCTTGCAGAAGCAGGAGGCATTTGGTCAGCAATGCCTTGGCCTCTTTTTAGATAACAGAAACACAACAAACCAGAATCTAATGTATTTTTTTTTTGTTTGTTTTCTTTTAAAAGAACTGGTTGAGTCCTTCCCACTCCCTCCAGAATATGGCCACCACTCGCTGTCAGCAGGGCAAGAGCCTTAGCGCTGCTCGAGGACAGACAGGCTGTGTCCACTTGCTTACACTCTCTTTGTAGTACCAGATTCTTCTGGGTTTACTCAGTTTTACACTCAATGTTCTGCAAACTACTTACCACTCCCATGGAAACATGGCTCTTGGGGTGTGGAAAAACCCTCCGTTGACTTTGGCCGTGACGTACCCACGGTATGTCTCCAGTTTAATTTTGCTAGTTTGATCTGGTTTGTACCCTAAGAACATTATCCACTATGACCCTCTATTTATTTATTTTTAAACCAAACATATTAAGTGTTATTAATGTTTCATCATCTGCTCTCACTGCCCCCTTCCAGGAAGCCATAAACTGGTTATTTCAGTGGGACCTTATTCATCCCCAGTGCCAACAACAGCCCTCTGAATGGCTCTTGCTACCTGTCCCATTGTGAAGGAGTTAAAATCCTAATTTTTCTATTGTGTGGCACTTTAAAGATAAAACCTTTTTATTGCAGCTTGGTTCAACCCCTCAGCTTGCTCCAGCGTTGCTCAGCAGAGCATTCGCTTTTCTCTTTACATCATATTTTAGCGAATGTTGTGTTTTATAAGATAAAATGATAAATGGCCTGACTTAAATGACCGGAGGGTATCTACTTTCCTGCTACTCTATTTAAAAGGTTCCTCTGAACATTTTACACACCTTATTGTGTGACTGTGGCTGTCTAATAGCAAAGGAAACAATAGCCTCTGATGTCCACAAAGGCAGGGCATACCACACAGGTGCCATGTTTTACAACACCACTATATCTTGTCATTCAGAAGTGCTCCCTGAACAAATTGCCTGTCATATTTAAAGATAAAATCTGACAGTGCCAGAGCTGACAAGTAGTCCTCAACCCTGACATACAACACGGAGCTGAATTTTGCTAGATTCACTGTAGATGGATTTGTCTTTAGAGATTCACAGCAAAGCCAACTGCTGGCAGAGCAGCAAAAATTATTTCAAAACATCACTAAGTGTCAGACTTTATTAAATGGTTGCTTTAAAAGAAAAAAAAAAAAAGGAATAAAGCTTCTGTGTTAGCTTTAGAAAAGAACTGTACAGAAATGTTTTTACATATTTTCCTCTCCATAAAATAATGATGTACGGTGTTTCTAAATAATAGAAAATACTGCAGTATATTTCAGGAAACGTATTTTCATTGCTCCTTAACACTGGGATATATTTACACTACAGCAGCTTGTGTTCTTTTATCTTTTACCCCGTGAGGCTCTGGAAGGCACGTACAGTAAATAAGAATTAAGAAGGAATGACACAGCCGCGTCAGTGATTTCCGTGCACTGCTCAGGCAGTTATGAGGGAAAGTCGAGGGTTTGCTGTGGGTAAGTAAACACGATTGACCCAGCAGCACTGAAGGGAGCAGAGGGTTTACCTTACAGAAGTACTAGGGACTCCAGAGGTAGGTCAAAATCCCAGCCTGTCACTGTTCTCCACTCAGCCCCTTCTTCTGCTGTTTTGGGTTTCTGAGGCCACATACACAATCACCTGCTCGTGCATTTTAGATCACTGTGTTGGATCACTGAAAATTTAACTCCTTCCTTGGCCACAGAATGCAAACTTCCACATAAATCATCAGAAAGAGATTTCTCTCCCTGCTAACCCAGACCTTATCAAGGTGACCCACACACGGACACTTCTTACTCTCTCCAACAGAAGAGCCACTTAACATGAGCTTCATTTTCTCTCTCACAAACCTCTTCCATAGCACAGACCTATCTACAAGTCACTCCACTAAAAAAGCTCCCCGAGTACTCCATCATCCTGTATCCTACAAAGCACGACTTTGCCTTAGGAATAGTGTTAGTAAAAGCTGTAATTGTCATTCTCCTGGGCTGCGTCAAATCTTATTTAAGGACGGATCTCCTCTCAATTTCTCTTAGAGGCACTTTACCCGAGAGAGAACCAATCCATTATTGGAAGAAGATGTTCTGACCCCATTAGCTGGGCAGACGTGTGTTTGAACTACAGACCTTTCAGCATCCTCAATCCAAGATGAGCTAGCTCGGGCTACTCTGTCTAGATGCATCCTCGGAGGTCCCTCCGCACGCCGCTCTGGACCACACCGGCAAGCGCCAAAGGTGTGTGGTGACAGGCAGCCAAGGGATCAATTTGCCCAAAAGATGATTGAGATGAGCGAACACAAGGGTATGCAGGTAAATAAAAAATCCTGGGAAATGTTACTTTGCACATAGACTTTGTTTAAAGATCAGCACTGGGAAGAAATTCTGCATGATTTATAATTTTCGTATTTCATGTACTAAAAATCAGTGTGTCATGTGGAATTTTTTAGAAAGACTGCTCTGTTCCCAGCTTTCTTTGGGCATGCTTGATTCTGGCCCTCTGAGAATACTGGAATCTGCATAATACAAGTGTTTGTTACCTTTAAAAGTGGAAATGTCATAACTTAGCCTTAGCTAATTGTGGAGTCCCGAGTGTAATGAAAGTGCTGTTGCCCAACACGCTTTGCACTACATTGATTTTTCTTCTATTAGCTGGGAGTTCTGGTAAGAGAAATAGATCTAATAATATCAGCAAAGCAAAGAAAGTAAGGAACAGTGAGCTCTTCAAAATAAGGACATCACAATCAAATTCCAGATTTGAAATGATGTTTCTAAAAGTATGTTTAATACAAGACCTTGTTCTATGTCTATCAAGTCAAAGCTTGTACAGTTTAAAGTTCCTGAACGACTGCTTAATCAGGTAGCTCAGAGTTAGGCCCCAGAGGTTCAGCAATAAAAGAGAAACAAAAATAACCCAACAGTTTCTGCAGTTAGATGAACCCAGCAAGAGCCCCTTAAACAGCTTTTACATTCCTACAGTTTGAAATGCCATAAAGCCACAAGATGCACTGAAAAGCTATGAATTTGCTAAGTAGGATTTCACTTCCCCTTGTTATTAGAGGTCATTAAATTTATTAGATGTTAGTAAAATCCTTGTAAACAGAAAATACGAAGGCTTATAAGAGAGTGCTCTTTATTTTCACCCTAATAATTAAGATGCAACAAGGAATAGGATAATAGAAGCCTAATTTATGGAGTGCTGTTAGTTCCACAATCTTAGTGTTATGTAGCAAGTTTCACACAGACCTGTTGAAGTGAAATATAATTGTGTAAAGAGGACATCATATAGATTAGATGTCTATCTTTAGTAGAAAATATGATGATTGTTGCAAACTCTAAAATCATACTCTTTGCTCACTGGAAAAGCAGGTATCCAAGGTGATATAAACTTTTTCTACTTCTTTTTACATATTTACAAATTCAGTGTGGTTCCTCTAATTTGAGATGATGGTTCTAAAATTTAAATGATCTTGGAATAAAAACCCCAACACTTTAGCAAATTTTTAGTAAAACCTATTTCTAGTTATGACTGCATTATTAGCTGTGTTGCTGGCTGACAGATAAATTGCACACCTGCAACCTCAGCAACATAATTTTAGTTCAGAAACAAATTCTTCTCACTGAAGGGAGAGTATCTTTTAGCTATAGCAGGGTGTATAGCCTTTGTGGAACTCTTATTTGGGGGTGTGATAACTGTTTGTAACAGGGTGTTGGAGTCATGATGATGAATGGACAACTACAAGTCCCTCTCCTCAAAGAGAATTTCATAGCATCATAGAATTGTCCAGGTTGGAAGGAACCTTTCAGATCATCCAGTCCAACCATCAACCTGACTCTGATAAAAACCATCACCAAACCATGTCACCAAGCACTGTGTCAACCCATCTGTTAAATACCTCCAGGGATGGTGCCTCAACCACTTCCCTGGGCAGCCCATTCCAAGGATTAATAACCCTTTCAACCTAAATATTTTTCCTAATACCCAATCTGAACCTTCCATGGTGCAACTTGAGGTCATTTCCTCTTGTCCTATTGTTTATTATTTGGGAGAAGAGACTAACTCCACCTCTCTACAGCCTCCTTTCAGGGAGTTGGAGAGAGCAAGAAGGTCTCCCCTCAGTCTCCTTTTCTCCAGACTGAACACCCCCAGCTCCCTCAGCCTCTCCTCACAAGGCTTGTGCTCCAGACCCCTCACCAGCTCCGTTGCCCTTCTCTGGACCCGCTCCAGCCCCTCAATGTCTTTTTTGTGGTGAGGGGCCCAAAACTTGACCCAGCACTCGAGGTGGGGACACCAGTGCAGAGCACAGGGGTACAATCACACAAATTAATTAAATGTTTTCTAAAAGCCAAGGAAAGAAAGTTCTGGGCTAAGAAATCAAATTTCTTACCTCCTGGATACCCCACTGACTCTAAGCTGGAGTATCTGTGCATAATGCTCTCTGTAAACTCTTTTTGGCTTGGAGACTCCCTTCCATCCTGGCAGGGAATGACCTGGCCTCTGTTATTCACGCTTTCGTCACCTCTTGGCTGGAATCTAGTAATGCAGAATAACTTGGGCACACAGCCTCTGGCATTAAAGGAACTCCAGGTAATATACAACACTGCAGTGCATCTCAGCCACGTGGGCACATGCACATCAAATCGTTCTGCTCGACAACGGCACTCTTCTTTCCTTCTTCAAAGGAAATTTGCAATAGTGGTCTTTGCCTTGCTCTGTGACCTGAATCTGGGGTAGCTTGGACTTCAGGCTATCCACAGCCCTGGGACACAGACAACTGATGACAACTATTCCTTTGACACAGCAGAGCCCTCCCCCAAATCTGCTGTAAGTGGGAGATAAAAACTTGAAAGGAAGTTAGACACCACAAACCTTACCCCCTTTTACTCTATGTGCAAGACACGTTTCTTTGATATTGCCTTGTTTAACATGACTACACATGTTCTAAATTGCAAACCCCACTGCAAACATTGAACAGAGTATACACACAAGCAGGCTGATGGTGTAAGTGCTGGTAGGCACTGAGTTCCTAATACTCACATAATATAAGGGTATGTGTCAAATATGGCAAGTGTGGGGTTGCACAAACAGGAGAATATCTTCTAAACCTAGTAGTAAAGCCATAATTTTTTGCTGAAGGAAATACTATTACAAGGAGGAGTCAGTCGTGTGCATTTAAGATATGAGTCTTACCAGAGTAACATAAATTAATCTGCCTTCTTTACGAGAAGATTTGTGATATAATCAGAATTTAATTCCATTACTTTCAATTATAACAACAAATTTCCCATTCTCTCTTTTACCTCGTTACCATTACTAAATTGTCAGCATAGACAGGTGGGGATAACTACACAACCAAACTTGGACTCTCCATGCAGTTCAGGTCGAGGGAGACGCCCCACTGAAGAGCAGCCTCAGAGCACTTTTGAGTTTGCTCCTTTGCAGAAGCTTACCTCTCATTATTCAGCATCCAGGAAGCTCACAGGAGTCAATTTTCCCTTTTAGGCACCTGAAGTTAAATGGTGTGAAAAATACACTCCTCTTCTTCCGTGCACTGCAACAAGGAGGTATTGAAGACAAGACCTAACACCTTCTGGAGGACAAATGATAGACAAACAGATTCTTTCAGTGGTTTATTTTACAAATGTCCATTAACTAGCAAATACATAACACAAATTTAAACATCACCATATATCCCACAGTGTTATATAAACAGTCCTTATTACATATAGCAGTACCAAATAAGCAAAAAACAAAAATATCCTAATAAATTGGTTTGAAAACAAACGTACTTGAGAGAATGCTATTAAGCATAACTTTTAAGTTTTCTCACGTTAAAGTCATGTCAGCTTAACAAAGAACACAACTTTTTAAAAGCATTGCTGTTATTGCTGAGACAAAAGGGACAGAAAGGGCATTGGTGGGCAGAAGAGAAAGAACAGCAATGAAAGAATTGTGGAATGCTTTGATAATGTTTGTGTAATAAATTATTAGGATGTTCATCAAAGTAACTAGAAAAGTAGTGCTCTCAGTAAAGTACTACCAGATTACCAAATAGGTAGCAGACACGAGTGCTAACAGGTGCACCACCAGCACTCATTCCAGTTTGTTCCAGTTTGTTTCTTCCCCTGGAGAAGCAGCACCCAAATACCCAGAGGAGACCTTCTTCAGAGTTCCCTACTACAGCAGTTACACCACTTTGTGGGGTGTGCAGTGGACACACTTAAAGTACAACTAAAAGAGTGTAGATTGCATTATACTGACTTATAGACTGCGTATCTGCATATTCTCTAATTCAATAGTTCCAATAAAATTTACCTTTCCCACTGAGAGCTCAGGGACTTGGAATATAACTAAAAGATTCACTGGAAAGTTTAATCAAACATTAGGAGGCCTGAAAAATCTCTTATTGCATGAGATGTACTACTGTATGTTATGCAATTAAATAATATGCTAAATATGACATGAGGAGGACAAATTCCAGCTCCACTTTCAGATATATCTTTGGAGAAAAACTGTTCTATGAGAGCATCTTTCATCTGTAAACTGAGCTGATTAACTAGAAGTAATTGAGACATCCCAGCCATGGAGGGTGACGTGCTCCTGCCCGTGTTCACAGCCAGAAACCTGCTGCACTTTTGACCTCTACCTCAGTTTCTCCATGTAAAGCATCCTGAGATGATCCTTTAAGATAAAAAGCCACTTTAAAATATCACTATCACTAGATGTTAAATGTTTCAGTGAAGCTTTTAAGCAAAGGACCTTGGGAAATTTCTTTCCTTTCCTTATATGTTATACCTTGATGGATACAATAAAGTAGGAAAAAATGGAGGAAAAGCTTCTGAGAACATACAGGTGATTTCACTGCATTTGTGTCTTCCTTTTTTATGTAGACATTCATCTTCCATGAGAACCCAAGCTTCTCATGACGTGCTGGATAGCAAAAAGCCCTAGTCATACATGCTTAGTTTCAAAGTTATGTTACTATTCGGAGAGAGAAATAAATGTATATTATATTAAAAACAATCATTGCAGCCCTTTAAATGATTGGATAGTTTAGCTTTGAAAGCAATTCAACCTAATAGAGGCTTTAATGGCTTTTGACAGATTGTTCCACTGATCAAGGGACATGTATGAAAATAACTGCCTACCAAGCCCTGATTTGATTTTAAGAAAAGAAAACTGAAGGTTAATGGTAAACAGAAGTTGATTGTTCACATTTTCACTGAAATAACTCTATCTGACCTGTTCTTAGAAGCAGTGAAATAAAGGATAATGGGAATCCTATACACCTGACTTTTTACTTTAGCCTCTAATCAAGGGGACTAATCAGACCAAGATGTGCTGGCATGAAAGCAAGTATTTGACCATACAGAGGGGGAGGAGAACAACTGTTGTGACCAAATTCTGATTCATCATGGACAAGCACTGTAAAACAGTGGAGCAGTAGAGTCCTTTTCTATCATGTGATTTATGAATGTATCTCCAAAGCAGCAAGAAGAGAAACCACTGTTTTCATGTCACGAGCAAAGTGCTCACACCCAAACACCAACATTTTAATCTTGTACAGTGAATGCTCCCAGGCTAAGGTGAAGAGAGGACAGATGAATGTAAATAAGATGGAAGCCCAGCCACATTGCAGGTGATGAGCCTCAGTTTGGACTGCAAAGAAAAGAGAGGTTCTATTTAGGATGGTCTCTGCTCTTAGAGGTGGGATGAGGTGACAGCCAGAATGGGGCAGTTTGTGAGTCCTCAGAAACATTGAATGTTGGTGGTTTTGCCCGAATCTTCCGCCACTACCTAACAGCTCCCACTGTTATTAGTGTAGGGCTGAGCTTTTCACTCTGCTGTGGGGATTACGGAGCTTGTCTTTTTTTTTGGACAAGGAACCTAACTGTGAACAGTGTTCTGCTTGTTTGTCTGACCCTTCCCCATGGCAGCTGACCGTCCCCGTGGGATAGTTCAGAAGATGAGCCTCAGCAACTTGAGTCTCAAACGGGAACCAGATGTTGAGTGGAGGAGGTACTCAGTCCATGGAGGTGTAGTAGGACCTCCTAGAGGTAGGTCCTAGGTAGTAGAGGTGGAGGTTGAAGCTGGGGATCAGGGTGTCTCCTGTCTCTTGCTACAGTGGAACAACCACTCTTCCCAACTCTAACCTCGGTGGAAGAAGACAGTGGTCAGCTTCTAGCAAAAAGCTGAGGACCAGCTGTTGGGGGGCAAGAGGCGGGTTAAGGAGCCAACATTAACTTTGCACCAGCTGGGAACAATTAAGGGAGAGATCCTGACCTGCACTGTACAAGTTACTGCTCAATGGCTCCCATATGAGTTAAGTTAATAAAGTTGTGGCCTTAAGAAAGCACATTGCTTGTACCTCACGTGCATCTCATCTCATCTCATCTCTCTCACCCTCCTCTCATCCCAGTTTAGAGATCAGCTCCTGGGCTAGTTTGATCTCTGTTCAGTTAGCCCACATTCCACTGCCTGACACAGGACTAATGGCACTGCCCTACAATAAGGGAGGAAGGAGCAAAGCCCACTCTTAACACACTACAATATTTTAACCATCCTTCATGGTGGATCTGGGGGTTTATTTTCTCTGTTTCCTGCCGTTATGGCACTGGAATCCCCGAATCTGTCCCACAGCATTAAGTCATCCAGCATGATTTTAAAGTGCATCTTGCATCATTACTTGTGAAACTAAAACTATATCTGGATGACAGCAAGACAACTGATTTGGGTATTTATTATGTTCCGTGTTAGCCATCCTGGACAGTTTCCAGTCAGCAATTACTCATGGCATTCTTAATTACAATTTAGATAATCAGAATCTGCTGCAAAGCTCAGAGCATAAGCATGATGCCTTTAAAATCTACTGTATTGAGATTAATATTTTTTATTTACATAGCCTTTTAACAAGAAGAAAGGACCCACAGGATAAAATATTTTTACGTAAGGATATATGCATAAAGCATTATAAAAACATTTCTAATTACATGGCATAACACAGCAGTTTTCTATCAAATACTTAATAACGGCCTTTACCTTTTATCCCCCAAATTAGAGAAACAATAAAAGTTTTTCATTTTCTGCCAACATTTTCCTTCTATCAGTGTAAAACCAACTCTGTATCAGATTTTTTAAAGAAAGCCCTTGCCTCAAGCATTTCATTTGTATTGGTTCCATGTTTAGTCAGTAGCTTTTGTAAAATTGATGAATATTGTCTAAAGGCAAGTGCAGACAGGCAAACAGATCTGTATCTTCCGTAATCCATTTAGTCTGACACACACGTGCAAGTGAACTATTTTACCTTAATTCTCTCATGGCTGATGAAAAGTAAATGTAAGCAAAGTCGTGAACTTCACCATTTAAAAAGAATCACTGAATCTAATGTTAGAAGCTAATTTATGCTCTCCCCTCTTCCCTGAAAAAAAACTGACCTTGGTCCTCGTGCCTCTAGAGCATCCAGACTTGGCAAACAGTTTCTATACTGCCCACATCCATTAGAGGCTGTCTTTTTCAGCTCATCCAAACTGGGAATGGGTTATCTCATGCTGGAATATAAATGGATTGCTAAAGTATCATTGCACCATGAGCTAAATTATAACTATTTGAATAAAATAATGAAAACTTTGAAGTATGCATCTGCTTCTAGTACGTAATCCAAACACAGCAATAATTTACACTTGATCTCTCGGTTTTTTAATAGGTATTTACCTTCAACCATGTTCTCCTCCTGGGGTACCCTTTGGCTTTACTACGTACTTCAAACAGTTCCATCAACCTTACTCATGTCTTTGCTATCAGCTCCTGTGGGCCTTGGAGATATGAAACCTCTTATACTTCTGTATTTAAGCGGAACTCAATCAAGTTGCACTGATTTAGACGATGTGAGGCTGGAATGCAACACAGAGCATTAATCCTCTTTAACCACTTCATTATTGGTATTTTGGCAGTGAATCTTAGGTCTTATCCATTCCAAAGGTGTTCATCTGTCTATGTCACTGCTATCCATGGCTTAAATGAGTGCTATCCAAGTGCACTGAGGCTAGTACTAGTTCAGCTAATTCACTACCTTAAATCATCAGCATAGACAAGACCTAGAATCATGCATTTTTTAAAAATTCTATTGCTGCCAGCAGCCTCCTACTACAAGAAAAATGCAGTGTTTTTTCACTACTGCTGGAAATAATTATTTGCCAATCATTTTTTAATAGCTATGCCTCCACTTCAGCTACAAACTACAAAATTGATACGCCTTCTCTACCCTGTATGGCTGTCAGATTCATTTCAATACTGTGATCCCCATGGTTTCTAGCAGCGCTTAATTAAACACAAAATAATCATAAAGTAACAGCCTAAACAAATAAACAATCCCCTCAAACGCTGTGTTAACAGTGTTACATCATTAGCTTGTTTGAATTCATCTTGTTCATTTCATACAAGTAGTATCTGTTTCTGTGAGAACTGCCTTTTCAAAAGCAGAATTCCCACATCTTCAGCTAGCTTTTCTCTAAGTGATCTCCAAAGTAAACAGTATTTAGTGTGGCATTAATCTAAAGATATGCTACTTGCCCACTGGTAAAGCCAGCTTTAGCTACTGCAGGAAAGAAAAAGTTATGCCCATAACATAGTATTTCAAAATCAGTTACGAAATCAGTGGCACGAGCGATAACAGATGGATCAAGGATATAATATAATCAAACCTACTTTAAATCATAATTTATTCTTCAGAGAGCCTTTACGCTCTACAGGGTGGCCAACAGTTTTAGCAGAAGTTGAGGACTACAATGAAAATGCTTGATGAAAGCTTTTATTTTGCTGGCACAGCTATGTCAGAGGTGTGGGCTTGATATCATTGTCCTGGCAAAAGCTGGTAGGTGTGGACACAGTTTTATACCACTAAACCTGAGTTTTTGCTGACACAGCTTCTTTAGCTCCAGGGAGGTCTGGCATGTGTTATGCTGTCAAAAGCACAATTTTCGGCAGCATAAGCCTCATCCACAGGCGGAGTGGGTTGCCAAAGCAGTGTACTGGTATGCTCTGGGTAAGCCTGGCCTCAACACTGATTTTAAACAGAAGATTAACACAGGAGGCGTATTCATTTCTTGGTGGCAACGTCAAGCCCTGAGTCTTACTGGTTTCTTTAGTAGTGGTAATACAGACTGAGCACTGTTCCATCATAATAAGATTTTCTTCTGCTTTCTGCTGCAAAGGAAAAGGCGTAGACCAGCTCAAGTTAAAATAGCAACTAAACTAACAGAAAAATTTCTCCCTCACTCAGGAATGCCAAGATGGAATTGTTCTCTTTATAACATATTATTACCATACGGATCACAAACAGCATCATTTCTTATAGTCTTCTGGTTTTGTTCTCACAGATCTCATTAGGTGAACATAGATGCTGCAATGCCCAGTATCACACAACCTAGACCTAATCTGTCAGGGGACTTGACACCCCAAATGAGAACCCTTTCTAGGGTCCATCAGCTTTTTAGGGAATGCACTGTGAAACCTGGCCTTGGAATAGGATTCAGAACATGCAGAAACAAAGCAATGGTTAGGAACCAAATTCTGATTTTCAGGGAGCCCAGGAGGTAATATATTCCCATCAGAAATCTCCCCCAGTACTACTCAATTTCTATGATGAAAACCATCAAGAAAGTCTTGGGATCTACGTCAGGATGTTCCTCTGGAGTTCCTCATCTGAAAAAATGCTCTAACATGAAGCCACTGCATACAGGACTTTCTCCACCATCTACTGTACCTTCCCCTTAGTGGATGAAGTCAATGTATTGTGTGCCCAGCTCTATACTGCAGATATCATCTCAAGCTGGCATCTCATTAGGATGCCTAGATCATGGATTCTGCTTTGTCATAGGTGTGCACTGCACCTTGTGTTGCTCAAACCTGCCAAAGCAGAGGCAGTTCTGGCAGTTGTGGAAGCTGAAATTTAGATGTCAAGGGAACTTGTGCAGAAACAGATACCCATGGCCTGAAGGGTGGACAGGAATTAAGAGCAGAGGAGGAACTGGTGTTCTGGACTTCAGGTCTTAAAAGCCACATGTTTCTGTAGATTTGGGCCTTGTCTTTTTTATTAGGAGAAAGTAACTAAGTGAAATCTGCATTGACACATAACACATGATGGAGGCATCATAAAGCTGAAAAGATTTATTTTAAACTAAAAGGCTTCTATCCAAATGATAAGCATCAATAATTCTAGGCTGGAAGTTCACCTGTTACTCTACCTACTGAAGGAGATTTTGTAGATTAGCAATTACTTCTTCAAGATCGAATGGCAGAGGCATACTGCTTTCATCATCTGTCCAGAAGGGGTGGCACTCTGGTTTCTGGTCTCCTGGCAAGCTCTCTGCTGCTTCTGACTGGCATCTGAAAAGAAGGGTAAGCAGATGAACTACTTAAGTAAAACTGTATCAAGAAACTGAATACTCAGCGAGGATACCTTTGCGCATTAATTCAAAGAGAAAGATGATAATAAAACAGAAATAGCACATCTTCTGACCAAATGGATTGTTCATTTACAGTGCAGCTGATTTCTGTTGTAGGCTTTGTATTTTCTATAGGGATTTCTCAAAAAGCCAATCACAGAGAAAACTCAGTTAGTGTACCTTTATATGGTGAATTATTTTTTCATTATCTCAGCTGTTATTTAAAGCATGTGATTAAACCATTATCAGATTTAAATGTTTGCCAGTTTCCAATGTATTACTAGATTATTGAGAAAGATTAAACTGAATTTACTGCATTAAGGTCAGGGGGGATAGATTAAACAATATTAAAGAAGCCGGACTAGCTTTGTAGATTTTGGAGATTTACAAGTGTATCAACCTGCTTAGCTCTGGAAAAGGCAATATAAAAAGAGAAAATTCTATAAAGATAAATGGAAATAGAGGTTAATAACAACTTCCAATGATGAATAGGTGGGCAAAACTTCAATAAAATTAAATTAAGAGGTTAGTGAATGTTAGTCCCCAGAGAAAATGTTTAAATTACAGTGTTTTTTATTAAATGGATTATTCATCAATACTAGTGAAGTCTAATTATAATATTCAACTGAACTGCAGCCTGCAGAGGGAAGTTTTAGAAGTGGCACCATCACATCTCTTAAGATTAGGCTGAAATACAGCATGCCGCATCAAAAAAATTGTCACAGTTCAAGGAGTATTTCTCCCCCTCCCTTCTCCCCTTCCCTCAAACAATTGGCTGTTGCTGATTAATTAGCTAACGTTTGCTATAGGCCACGACAAAGACAAATGCTAAGCACTACTGTAATTTTGGTAGATACTACAGGTCTTCATAGTTCTTCAAAGACATAAAAAGCAAATTGTAGAAATACACTTCCATCTCTTGTAAGGCATTTTTTTGAATTTCACATTTTATAAAGACATCATAGTATTAACAATTCTGAAGTTGTTTTAAACATGTATGTCTCTCTCATCTCTGTAAAATGAACTCTAAAAATATTGACACGTGCAACTTCCTTGTCTACACCGTTGGCCTTCTGGAAGAGACTGTTTCCAAATGAAAGATGTCTTCTTCTCTTGGGAATTATTAATGGCAGCGTAATCCCCATGAGAAAACATACTTCAGCTTTACACCCATGTTGGTGTGTGGTTAATTGCTGCACCAGCATCCTGGGCACTCAATCCATCGTACATTACACTACAAGGACAGTATTAACACATAACATTCCAATATATCTTCAGCTCTCCACATCAGCCCCTGATAATAGCATCTGTTAACATGCACTAAGTACTATTATGTAGCACATCACTTCATAAATAATAAGATTAGCCGACCTCAGGGCCCTGAGAAGAGTAATGTGTTTAAATGTTCTCATTATTTATTTAAAACAAGAATTAAAGGAACAGAAGCTACTTGTGACAATCCTCTTAGCATAAATATTAAACTGTTTGCATTGATAAGCTGCACTGTACAGAATAACAGAGGATTTGTTTTGCTGGCTGCTTTATAATAGTTGTTGGAGCAAATGCAGTTTAGTGTATGAGTTCTGAGAGGTACTTAACAGATTGTGCCATCATGTTCTGAAGACATTTTCCAAATTATATAAAGCAACAGGAGAAAATGAATATGCAGGGGAAGCTGAAACTAATTACAGCATAACTTTATAAGGCTTTTAAAAACTTGTTTTATTTTCTATCTTGGCACAAAATAATACGCTCAATTTGCTGGGTATAAAATATTCCAGTTTAAGCATTTCAATCTAAAAGTGGATAAATTAACCATGTAGAGATTATTGCAGATGACAAATCAAGAAGCTCAGTTGGTAAATACCACAGGGATATTATGTGGTCTGCAAAACTCAACTTATAATAATGAACGTTCTCTCTCACATGTCTGCTATTAACAACAGAATTTCCATTGAGAGGAAGAACATACCAACTTCTGGTGTCTTTGTGATTTCAGAGCCCTTTTTTACCTTTAATGTCTCCTTTTCCCCCCTTGCTCTCTCTCACACATAAGCACTGACCAGTTTTTCCCTCACATTTGGGTTTTGGGCGCTTGTGTCGCTGTAGATGTGTCACAAGTGACAGTGATGCTGTGACTGAGCAGCCCGTGAGCAACTATTCTAGTTGCTACTTTCCCTTCTCTGTTTTTCGTCCCAGCAGAGTCATCTCGGAACGGTCACCCCAAAACTGAGCATGTGCCCTCACTTCCAGGCAGTCTCGCCCGTGGGAAGTGTTAGCCATATCATACTCCACGTGAGGGATCAGAGGAATGGAAGTGTGTCAGGTCCTTAGACTTTCTGTGCAAATCTGAAGAGAAATGCATCTGTATGTTGTAAAAGTATAAAAAAAAGGGTAAATCAGTGCCTTGACATTCCAAGTTCTGTAATCCCATAGCCCCTTTGTCTTTCTGCCCAGGATTTCTATGGCTTTGCTTTATATCACTAGCAAGAAAAGCAGTGAACCCTACCATTTTATATCTTGTGAGTCACCTATTTTGACCAAAATTACAATCCCTGTGCTGGATCTGCTGTCATCAAAGTCAACGCAAGTTGCTCACATTTAAAGTTAAGGGGCTGAGTTCTGAGAAGTCACCATCACAACCTGGCAGTTCATTAAGCAATTCATCTACTAGCTTGAACACAGTCATCCAAATATGTGCTTTCTGACTCAAAAAGCAAACCCAGTCCTTTCCACATGAGTATATTACTATTGATCTTAATAAATTTCTGTGGGAGAAACGTTTCCTACAATGCTCTTTAATTGGCATGACACACCTAAAGATCCTGCAAAGGGATAATAGCAATGTTTTTATCTGAAGGAAAACAATCAAAGTAACTTAAAATAATTGCAAAAATTATTTTGAGTTCCTTCGTATCTGGGAATAGATGGCTAACATAAATTATTCAGAATAAATAGAAATTGTACATTTTCCCAGATACCAAAAAATTTATGAGGCTCCACATGGGAAAAACTGCATACATCCCAGTATGGTGGTAGTGGGAAAGTACCAAAATTTATAACATTGTAAGTTAATTGAAATATTATATATTAATTAAAAGCTGCTATTTGAGTTAATAAAGCCCAATCTCCAAAGGAGAGTAGATCTAATATGTGTATATTGTATGCACAAAATGTGTTAAGAGTGGAAATAACACACACTCTGAGATACAGAACAGATGCTGAACCAAGAGGCATCTTTCATAGTTTATTTGCAGGAGAACAGAAAAAACTGCCATGGTGTATTTCAGAGCAATTTAGCTCCAACACTTCAATAGTCTATGGTCAACAACATATTAAAGAAAGCATGATTTGTCTAAAAGCGTGCAGAACGTATAAAATGCTAAAACAATCAAGACCTGTGCCAGTTTCAATTAAAAAAAGTCCATTTTTAAGGAACAATGAGCTACTCTTGAGGTGCACATTCTTGCTACCTCTCCCTTCCCAGATTTCAGATCTCCTTTATCTCCATTTTTGCCAAATGGACCTTGCTCATTAATATTTATCAATTAATATACGTTGAACTAAGTCACGACAAACGTTTGTGTAGCTGTAGGCCACTGTATGACTCCTTCCCTTGGAAGGTGGCTAATTTCCCACAGGCAGGTGCGGGGTCCCGGAGAGGTCCCCTGGGCTGCGCTGACATTTTGATGATCAGGGTGTCAGCCACATTAGAGGACACCGATCACGATGCTAAAATTAACCAAGCTTGCTAAAGTATGTGTTAATTATGAGTATGCAAGCAGTCAATAAAAGGTTAATGCAAAAGTCAAAGGATAAATTTATTTCAGTATTGCATCACTCTACTGACTAAATGACTAACATTATGCTTTGTTTTTAATCGATATATTTTACAGTAATGCGTGAGCCATTGATTTGAAAAACAGCCTTCTTTCTAACAGACAAGTTTTGCAACTGCTAAGTATCAAGTATCAATATACTTAAAACACTCTTTTTTCAGAGCAGATACCTTTTTGTTCTGTTGTCAGGATCAGGAATGCACATAAGCCAGGAGGCGGCCTTGGGTCTTGCTGATGAATGTGATTTATGCAAATAAGAATTACTACCTAGGAACCTAAATAAGGTGCTGTGAATGAGAGTCCCTGGATTGGATTCCAGTGCACTGTTTGTCTGCCCCACAGAGGCGCAGTTGAATCAGATCAATAGGGGTCAATTTGGGGCTCAGGCTGCACAGGCCTGTTCAGAGTGAGGAGATGATGAGAAGAGCCCAGTTTCCAAGATGGTGCTCCTTTAGCTGCCTACGCCTGGCGGTCCAAAGACCAATGGAGATCACGTAGAACTTCGTAAGGTGAGTCAAAGAACACAGGTGTGGCCATCTTCCCCAGGTACTGACATGGTGGGGAAGGGAGGATGGGGTATTGTCTCTGCATGTACCTAAGTACACGTTCACCCATACGTGCTTCCTCCAGCATTCCTGAAATTATTACCTCTTAGGTGGAAGCTATTTCCTCCCTCCATTTATGCTAGAATAAAGGTGTTCCTGAGCTGTTATTCCAAACTTAAGCGTATCTTTTAAAACAACCCCCCAGGTAAAACCAGGGCTTGGCTCACCCTGCTAAGACAAATGCATTAACTGATCCCACACTAATATTGGTTAAAATGACAATGCAGTTCTAAGTTACAGTAGTAGCTTCTTTAGACAGCATCTTCCATTCTTAAGATTCACAACAACTTTGCAAATTTGGGTCTGATCAAATATGGCTTATTGCTGCCCCAACACAGAGCTCTGCTGTGTGAACCCAAATCCTAACAGTACAGGGACCTGGTACATAGAGTTTTGCTTGCAGGTTTGGGTTTTTCATCCTCGTGCTTCAAACCTTTCCCCTGCCTGGAAACTATTGTGCACACCACGTGTAGTGGCTCTAATCTCAGGGTTAGAATCACCCTATGTCATTTCAAGCTCACATTCTCAGCTGCCAAAGCATATACAAGAGAATACAGTGTGTTCTCAGGTACCTGAATGGTTATGCAAAGCACAGAGAAAAAGATGAGATTATACACATAAGAGCAATTACTCAAATAAGTTAACCTCTATTTTTCTTTTTTTCCAAAATAGTGTATCTCATTGACAGATATGACAAATTTACTTCTTCTGCTGAATGCATTACAATGAAAACCTGGTACCGCTTAAGTCAAAATTGAAACTTCCAGTGATTTCAACAAGGCCAAGATTTCAATCCAAATGCTCTTCCAGAAAGCATTCACAATAGACATGACCTAATAAGCATAATAATAAAAATTATCCAAAAGAAACTATAGAAGGAATGAAAGAGGCTGAATATAGTTTCTCAAAGTGAAATTTAGCAAGGGATGCTCAGTTTAGATTTTTTATCCATTTACAACAGTGGTTAAATTATTGGCATTGTAAGTCAGTTAATACATTGTGGAGTAGCAAGATGTGATGTTCTGTAACTTCAGAGTTGCCAGAGAAAGAAAAAAGTATGTGTTTTATCAAACTGAATTAAGGCACAGAGAAACTCTAAAGTAAAAACTCAAATTGATGCTGGAAATACACATTCTGTTTCCCCTTTGGACATGGATAGGATACTGAAATAAATTCCCTAAAAAGGACTGCAAAAGTCACCCCAGTTATTTGAAGAACCAAACTTTCATTTATCTTCATGAAAAATGAAAAGGTGGAAGGGATAAAAGTTCTTTGTGATAAAATGGAACAGGGGTGAAAAATCTGAACAGCAGCTGCTCTCCAGTTGGGTGCCCATTCCAGCACTAGCCATTTCAGAAATTACTATATGCCTAATTTTAAGTTTTCTTCTACTCCAGACACCTGTTTGGTCACAGTACCTGGTAACGAGAAAATTTCCAACCACTGATTAAGGTTTTAGGCCACCAAGTAGACCGCTGAGAACAATTTTATAGCTAGATCCATACGTCAGCACGTCCATGAGATACCATGAATTTTTGCCAGCTGACCAGTTGGGAGCTGCTGACCTGTGACATTGGTCACTGGAGGTGGACACTGAAGCCTGCATTGCTCCTTCCTGGCCATGTGGAACAATACACAGAGGTCAAATGGCCAGGGTGACTATAGATGTCATACCTGAGGCAACCCCGCTAGAGCTTTAGCGTACCCAGAGTCGAATTCCAGAGCTCAGCATGAAGCTGAGACAACTATAGAAAGGTACAACCCAAAAGGTTGTGTGGTTTCACAGAGGCATAAGGCAGCCAACCTCGCCATGCGGGAAGAGGGACACATTGTTCTCAAAGAACAATGGAAACACAGTTGAAGAAATGACAATTCTTCCCTCCAGAGGAGAAACACAGCCATCATGTAACTGGGAGAGACCTCCAGCCTGGATCAGCTCCAGAGAGGGAGCTCTCCCAGGAGCACTCTTTCTGGAGACCTACTCCAAGATTAGATTTACATAGAAAGATGGAACCAAACTTCTTTAGAATTAAAAAATGT
Organism: Scolopax mira; assembly: GCA_004320125.1. NCBI lineage: Eukaryota > Metazoa > Chordata > Aves > Charadriiformes > Scolopacidae > Scolopax > Scolopax mira. The sequence continues at coordinate 12,952 of BJBW01002240.1, read as the reverse complement.
TGACACCTTGACTTCTGGTTTGGCTTATTTTAGAGGAAATAACATCTACAAAATCAGTATTTCCACTGGAACTTCCTCAAAATTGTAGGGTGTTTGGAAAATGGGGGTTAGTTAATGCCCCATTGTGAGACAGGGTTAGGGTGGAATATTTTCTTATCTCTTTAAGTCTGTAAAACATAATCAAGCTGGTAATTTACAAATCCTTCAATTGATATTATGATTAACTGTAATAATTTGTACCCTAAAAACTGTTTACTAAAAAAACAAGGATGGAGAAAATATAACTATATTGAAATATAACAATATGAAGATGACTTCTTCATATGCCTGTAAGTGCTTTGTCTTTAGCACTGATAAAATTATATTTTTTCATGCCAAAACTAGAATTTGGAAAGCTACTCAGTTCAGTCTAAACAGGAAACCGAAGAATTTTCTTAACTTTTTAAATCAACCAATCCAAAAAGTTGTCACCCTTGGCAGAGAATACTTCTTTTAGTTGCTCCCTACTGTGCCTCTGCCCAACTGAAACCTTCCCAGGTTCAATCTGTCTTTTAAGAACAAACCAAATTGTAACAGTCATTGACTTTGCAAACCAGGTTTCAGACGCGCTGATCCCAAGTAGGCAGTGAAATAAAGTGGCCAGATGGAAAGAGAGCAGAGTGTCCTTCTTCTGAACATCTAATCCCCAGTGTGTTCCCACGGAGTCTGGCCCATTTACATTAAATCACCGCTGATGTTCTTCCATGTGCTGTAGCCAGAGTGTGCCCAGCCAGAAGTAATGGCTGAGACCAGGAACTGCATTTATAGAAGGGACAAAATGAGTGTGTTTCCGGATAAGAGACTTGAAAAGAGAATCCCAGATTTAAGAAATGATGGAGGCAATGTCAGTAAAATTTTAATCGAAAATTAAAGATTTGCACAAAGACACACAACAGCAGGTTAGAAGATTCTCCTGTCTGCTTCTTTCAGAAGTTGATAATGACTCGTGTCACTGATGCATTTGGCCCTTACTAGGGAACCAACGTTTACAGTCACTGACCCAAGAGCTTTGTGCCTCCGCAGGCCCCAAACTCCACTGGAAATGAGGATGCTGCTAAAATATCCCAGAGGTATCCCAGGTGACACAGTAGGGCAGCCTGACAGCAGCCAGCATTGTCCTTGTGTGTACTTCTACATCGTTCAACGCTGGCCTGCAGAGTGCATTTTGCTGTTCCACAGAGAGGCAGGAGAGAGATCAATGACCCCGACACTAAAGAGGTTTAAGTGAACTTGGAAACGCCAGAGTTTCTACGACTACCCAAATTGTAAATCAGCTAAGTATATGAAAAATATAAATTCTTAAAACCCTCCAAACATTGAAATGACAGCAACCAAAGCACTGGTAAAGTCCAACTATGAGGAGCTTTCAAGTGGTGCACCACTGTGTTTCACACATATTTGTGAAAATACAAGAAAAACTCACTAAACTATTTTTAAAGAATGTTTTGCTTTGCCTTAACTGGAGAGAAATTAAATTTTCAGCATTTTGACTATAATACTAATTGAAATTAGTATTTCAATTTCTGCAAAAACATCTTCCTCACCACGTCCACCAACTCCACCTGAGCACAGGGCAGCTCCTGGTAGATGGCACGGCAGCAACTGCAAAGCCACCGAGAAGGGTGCTGGCATCAGATGTGTGATGTAAACTCGACTTCCCCAGACAGAAACTCTCCTCATTTTTGTGGTCCCTGCCCAACAGACCCCGGAATGGTCCATGAGAAAATCAGAGCACCCCCTATTCCCACAAGAGAACGGCTGCGTGGGGCAGCCTCCATTCCATGTTTGTTTGACTTTTTTTTAATTAAGAAACATCACCACTCTCTATATAAAGTGCAGGGGGTGGGGAAATCCCCCAGAGAAATACTGAATAAATAACACAGCATTTGCTGAAAGATGAAGTTAAATCCAATTTAACCTATAGGTCTACAAATTGTTCCCTTTCATCCCTGTTTCTTAGATGCTTTTGTTTCCTGTTTTTAGAATAATCTGTATATAAGCAGCGCATCCTGACTGTTTAGGAAGTTTATACATATATATATACACACACACCCCTTCATACCAATACTGGCAAAAAATCCCACCAGTCCAAAAGAGACAGCATTTAGGAGGAAATTTTCAGCAGCACAGACATGTGTTTAGTTATATACTTTTCATGATCAGAAATGGGATGCGAGTTATTCCCTCGGTGCTGAGAATATTTGGCTTTGACTTCAAACAATGTAGAAATATATCAACCTTAATATAATTTATATTCTCTCAAAAGGAACCTAAAATGCTCTAAGCTTTTGCCGAGGCATCTGATGTTCCAGTCCCCTCTGTTGCACTGTATGATCAGCTGTTTTATTTCACTTGCCATCCTTGCTTTCCTATGATTTTTTCAGACAAAGAAACAAAATGTCTGCTATACACCGAGTATAAACACAGCTGACTTGTTTTCCCCAAAGTATTGATTTTATGCACTTTTAAAATAACTATTTTCATTCTGTTTGCATAATCAGCTGGGGCATTGTTCCTCTACATTTGCAGAAACACAGATGGAATTGCTGATTTGGAGTCTTTGGAGAGATTTTACAGTATTCTCCAGAATCTAAGCTTCTATTAAAATCAGGTTTCCAGCACTTCTGGTTGTGAAGATAGCCTGGACAATGTAAATTGATGCACAGTTATCTTGTTGAGTCCACGACCAGACAGACAGACGCAACAGCACCAAGGGAGCCGTGAACTTCCCCCACTTATTTTATTGGGTGTTTACTTGGGGCCAGATGCTCCCCTCCGTTGTGCAGAAGGGCGTTAAATGACTGAGAAAAAAGAGAGGAAAAGGAAATGGAAATAAAAACCAACAAAGAGGAGAAAAGGAAATCTCCTCAGCCTGCTTCCCCGGGGGGCTGCAGATGCCCTCCCTTGCCAGTATTAGACTGCTGGAAGATTTGGGGCTGAGCCATGCGTACGGCACGTTTTTCCAAAGAAAGACACTATTTTCCAAAAGAATGTCTCAAGAAAAGTTAGTGACACTTCCAGCACCGTTTGCTGTCCTGCTGTATCTTTTGTTCTCCTTTTATGTGGACGTCACAAGGAAAAAGGTAAGTGTAGGATGGATTTAGATGACACTGCGGGAGGATGGCCCTGTTGTTTCATGCTCCCTCACTTCAAAGAAGCAATTCCACTTTCCAAAGAACTGGAGGGTGTGCAGGCTCTACAAGAAAACTGAAACATTTAACTTGTTGAGCGTGCATTTTTCCGTAAGACAACCTTTCACATTAATAAATATGAACTGCTGTATGACAAATCCCTGTTTCTTATAAATCAAAATCAAAAGAAGCATGACTGAATGCGAGTAAGAGTCACCATTTGACTGGATCCTTACCTCAGACTGGACAGAAATGGACTATATCTTTCCAGCATCAAAGCTACGGAACCCTTTTGGCCCAAAGTGCTTCCCGTGTCACTCCTGGTGCTGCTAACACTGCCCATCCTCAGCATCCCACTGCCTCTGCCAGGACCAGAGCCACTTGGGAGCAGAATGGAACCACAGACCTTCAGTATTTGTAATAGCTACCATGCCAGAAGGTCTCTGCATATGGTTTTACACAGAAGAGTCCTTTGCTGATATAAGTTTATTAGGGAGAGTGACACCGAATGGAGATGCTGACCCAGGAGCCATGTTGTCTACCTGCTCTCAGACTCACTAACCACAGCTCTCCCCAGCTTTGGTCCATTCCTGTGCCTCATTAGCCAAAAAGGAACTATGACAGACTGACAGCAAGCACCTTATGGGGAAGAAAAATAATCACAAGACTAAATCTCTATTTGCAGACTGAAATTAAGATCTTGCTTATCACTCTAACTTGTGTTATAAATACATATGTGTGCATATCTATATCTATAGATGGATACACATATACTCAGACAAATATGTAAGAGGAGTTTACACCACATTTTCTATCAAGAGATATGGCTTTGAACTCCTATGTGGTTTAGGGAAGAGAGAAAAAAAAAAAAAAAAAGGTTTATTGTGCTGCAGAACTACATTGTCTTCCCTGTGTTGTGCACCTCGGCTGTAGCCTGCAACCAGAATGTTTATAACACATATTGGAACTAATACAATAAGAGCAATGCAATCCTATGGACTAAAACACAGTTTCCTTTAGGTCAACATGAGGTCAAACAGAAGCAGGAGGGAACAAATAATAGGAAAATGAGAAAGCAGATCCAAGAAAGGCAGAGAGGCTCAAAAAGAGGAAGAAGCAGCTTAGCAATAAAAAAGAAAGCCTCATGTAACTAATCACGTTTCAGTCACTGCAGAATTTCTCCATGACTGCTGCTTTATTCAGTGATATTTTATGGATAAATCATTATAAAAATATACCACCAAAAAATACCAGTGCTGGCAGAGAAATAGACTTGATGTCCCAGGAAATGTTACAGTACATCCAGGCACAAATAAAAATCACAGGGCAACAATATGCTCAGTATGGTTCTTCTCTACTTCTGTACGTGGGGTAAATCTTTCTGATTACCAAACAAGACCTTAGAATGTTTTCTATTTACACTTTGCATTTCAAAGAACCGAAAACATTATATAGATATGTTAAATATCTTTTTCTTCTTTGACTCATAAATAACTGCCATCACCGAAATACAATGTGAATAAACACATTTCTTCTTTCCATTAAGGGAAGAAATTCCATATGAAAGTTCAGCATCACAATATCTCAAAATTTTGCAATTAATGTAATTCTGCAATATTTTTAATACCAACTAAAATTCCAGTATAGACTGAATGATGATTTAAAGTTATTAGACAGGAATACACATTCCTTTCTGGAATATGATGGCATTCCACCAATTTAAACACATAATAAACTACATGCAACTGATCCTGTCCTACTTTCACAGACATTATTTCCACAAGTGCTTAAAAAAGTGCAAGACCCCGATCTACAACATTCTATCAGTGGACTTGAATTCTCTCAAGTGAATGCTACGAGCAGGGAAAATGTCGCAAACACATATAACTCTTCATATTATTTTCCGTGGTGCAAAGAATCTTTCTGACTGCAGTATCAACGACTTTAAACCACAGACTAAGACTTTAGACCTTTTGGTGGTGCCAACTCACTTGTTTTATATGCTATGATATATAGTCCTGGCTTTGAGCTATCTCTCACTGCTGATGCTTTTGATGCTTTGTTCTCTTTTTACTTTAGGATGGAAAATAACAAATAATGCTGAGTTCTCTTCTTACTCTTGAATTCTTCTGATGTCTATCTTCAGAACTCTTCTAACATCCAATTTATGTCATTCTTTTTCTTTCTTATGCTGTGAATTTGAAACGAAAGAAGGTAACATAATATCATAAGATCTACGGACGATTGAAATGGCCTTCAGAGTAAACTTCAGAGTTATTCGTAAAACTATCTTGCCTGCATAGAAACTGAAAAATTGCTTTTCAATAGATAATGCAACTACTCTTGAAATTCTTGGATGAAGTTATTGCCATAGGGAACACTCTAATGATAATAAAGCATATGGTGCCAATGCCTAAGAGCAGTTCAGATGGGTTATTTTGTTAGTATTTGCAAAGCACATTTCAAATTCCTTTCTCAAACATTTACGTTCTGTCTCTTGACTAATTCTTTGTTACAAAATGGCTACAAAACCTGAAGTTTGTTAATGAGAGAAGCAGGCATCTGCTGTGTTGATTGAACTGCAATGCTACTCTCACATTATTCTGTCATATAATTCCTCTTAAAACATCACATCAGAATTCCAAAGACCTCTTACATTAGTTAATTAAGGACTTGATTCAATCTTCTATCAGGACTGAGAAAAATGCATAGTCACATATTTAAATCTCATTTAGCTCAGTGGAACTTTCAAATATATTTCAAGTTCAGCACAAGCTTAAAAGCTTCAGTGCATTGTGTCCCCAGAGATGATCTCTACATCACTGCTCAATGCACAGCCGTATACCTATACATCATTCACTGCAGCCATTCTTAAGAACTTGAGGTAGCCATCCCACCCCTTCCTTGGTCCCTGTCCTCACATTCAGTTTCTAGTCCCTGTATGGCACTGACCCGTTCTCTCTAATTCGTAACAAGTGGCATCAATCTTCCACATGTCACCTGAAGTAATGCAAAACTACAGTAATGTACCAGGAGTGCTTCCCAGGGATTTCTGCCAAGTAACCCGTTCTGGGCTCCCCAGTCCAACAAGGACAGGGAACTGCTGGAGAGGGTACAGCAAAGGGCTGCAAAGATGATGAGGGGCCAAAAACATCTCCCTTATGAGGAAAGGCTGAGGGACTTTGGTCATTTTAGTCTGGAGAAAAGAAGACTGAGGGGGGATCTGATCAACACCTATAAATACTTGAAGTGTGGGTATCAGGAGGATGGGGCCAGTCTTCTTTTAGTGGTGCCCAGTGACAGGACAAGAGGTAACGGGCACAAACTTGAACATAAGAAGTTCCATCTAAACGTGAGGAGGAACATCTTTCCTGTGAGGGTGGTAGAGCCCTGGAAGAGGCTGCCCAGGGAGGTGGTGGAGTTTCCTTCTCTGGAGACATTCAAACCCCACCTGGACACGTTCCTGTGCAACCTGCTCTGGGTGGACCTGCTCTGGCAGATCTCCAGAGGTCCCTTCCAACCCCATAGCATTCTGTGGTTCTGTAACCTAAATAACAGCCACACCATCAGGTTCAAATTCTATGGATAACTGTGTAAAATTTTGAGCCCAAAGAAACAGAAATCTTCTCTTGTTGGGTGCCATAAGCAGTCCATGCCTCCATACTTTGTGCAGGTTCATGAAAAATCAAGACAAGCATGTTGAAAAGTGTCCATTTCATTACTCTCACAAGAGACCCACTGTTTTGTATTCCTTCATTCTGTGTATGCTAAAGAACACTTATTTAAACTTTATGGAAAGTGGATGGTCTTGGCCTTCCATATGGTTTATTTTGTCTATGAATTGTTGTGTTTCAGGCTCCATTTTTCCTAGTTTATTGTATGCCAGCTGAGCTACGTTAATAATTTCTTTCAATGAACTGTTGATGAAATTTCTTCTCTTCCTGTGTCACAAGAAACACTTCCTCCCTGAGCATGCAACAGACCTCATAGCCCTACAACTTAGTTTGCTTTTTCAAGTAACACTGTGATTATATTAATCTGAAATGCGAAGTATGCATTCACCTTTTTCTTTGCTGAAATACTATTTCTCCAACCTGTCTTAATGCCAAGGAACTAATGAGAAATTCAAGGGGTTTGGCAATAACTGCATAATCCCCCTCTTTTTGGTGCTAACAGGAGGTATCCTTTCTTCTTTTTTCCTTTCTTAAGTACTCCTGAGGAGTTACTAATTTGTAGTTTGTATTTCTCAGATATGTGCAGTTCTATAGGGAAATTTCACACACTCTCCTGTTAATTGAAGTGCCAGTAAGAGCATCTAGGGAAGTTAATGACATTCCTCAGCAAGGCAAAAAGACCATTTTCTTAGACCTTCTCCTACCTGTCCTTTCCACTTTCACTTCAGCTTTTCTAGCATTTCACCTCCATGGAGCACACAGAACACAGCTGCTTTCTTTTAGTTTTCCCCTGGAAAGATCTAAACATAATCCTTTTATACATACTCTGTCTAAACCACGACACAGGCCCACGTTAGCTACTTTCTGTTAGCAATTTAACCTCTCTTTTCCAAGCCTTCTTTAATGACTTTGCCAGACTTGTGCTATTTGATGTTGGCTTGTCTGTCTATCCAGAGTGAAACACAGGTGAAATCACCCGTGCAGGTTATTCTCAAGTCCTTGAGGGCTGCTCCATACATTTCTTCTCCCTGTGTTTTTTTTTCTTTTTTTTTTCCCTGACAAGACGTTAGAAAAATACTCTTCATTTATATTTGTCTCATAATTTAAAGCAGGTATTGATCTTATAGAGATACTTGTGACCTTTCTAATTGGAAGGTTTAGACTACCTTCTATCGTAAAATCTTTGGGGTCTAAACAATCTTGTTGATGGGTCTACCTTTTGTATTTTGCACTCAGAAACAAGGAAGGGTGTTATTCTCTGCATCTCTGGATTTTAGGAATCAAATAATCTTCTACCAATGTAAAAAACACGCTTGGGAGAAGTCAGCCAGGGCTATGCCAGGAACCTTTTAGCATTGTTCAGACTCCTTTTTTTCTCAACCTGCACCAGAACACACGCACAAAAAGAACAGTACCCATCTTTGCATACGGCCAGTCCTCTCAGCCATAGGAATCTCTGGCACTGTGCTGTGTTATTAACTTAGAGCAGAATGAACAGCCCTGTGGCCCAGCAATGTTGATTTGAATCCAGGAAATTATAAAGCCTGTTAGACTGCTGCTATCATGACAAGGGAAATGGAGCGATCCAGGTATCTTCAGAGCCTGTAGCATATCGTTAGGCAATAGAAAAGCTGGTACAGAATTCATTTGACAGTCATTATGAATATATAAAGCATGCCTATCAGTATGGTTTTTTTTTTTTCTGGAAAACAAATCTTGTTGGACAAACCCTTCAAGATGACAAGTTCAGTTACTAGAAGAAACTATCCAAGAATAGTAAGAGTTGATTTACGCTAGCTAGTGAATGATTTTTTTTCCTGAGTAGCACTGAATGTCAACAGAACAGACACCACCAGTAAGTAATGGCTACCAGTAAGAGAGTGATAAACATCCACGGGGAACCACTACTGAATGGTGACCCTCATGAGAGATTCCTCCAGAGACCAATACCGTGGCCAGCATTAGTCACATTTTCATCAGTGTTCTGAAAGGAAATGGCAACAATCAGCTACTTGACAATTTTTGCAGACAGTGTGAAGACTGATACAGTTAAAAAACATGAGTCCTGCCAGGCCACTTAGTGATCTGGACCAAACGGGTTTTAGAACTATATGCAATGACAAGGAGAGGGATGACTGGAGAACGGATGTGTTTGTCCTCAAAACCACTATACCTCAAAATAATGTAGATATTATCCCAGACAACTCACAATGAATTTCCAGTATAGTACCTAATCCTTCGTATTTCACCAGGTAGACTAATATGAGTAACATGGAATGACCTTGTTTTCAGCTTTTTAGAAGTACACTGAAGTGAGCAGAGAAAAGGAGACAGGTGGAAAATATGCGATAATGATTAACTCAATTTGCTTCACTTATCAGATTTAAAACTGATAGATTGAAGGAAAGTATCTACTATAAAAGAGCTCTCTTGTTCAGCAGAGGAAGCTGGAATTTGAAAAAGAACGCAAAGAAATTCAAATATGCCTGTTTTTTTTTTACACTGAAGTCAATCACACACTGGGACAAACTATTAAAGGAACAGAATATTCTTCATTTCTGACATCTTCAAATCAAGAAAAGATTCCTGCCTGGAAACCATGCAGTTACACAGCTAGCACAGGGATAAAAGGATAAAATTTAGTAACTTGTGATAGAAGTCAAAACAGCTGACACAAAAATCCTAAATAAAATAATGCTCAAACTTTTACACAACTAGTCCTTAACGAGCTTACTTTGAGTAGGACTTCAAAACCTCCTTGTAATACATCTTGCTGTAAAATTATACATTCTAATTGGAAAGGATACTCCAGGAGAATGAAAGAAGAGAGAAGACTTCTATTCTCAAAGCCCCAAAAGTTTCATCTCAGCCTTTGAACCCAATATCACTATGGAGAGAAAAACCCAGATGCAGGCATTAAAAACCTTTAGAAGCATCCATATTTTGCATTCTCTTGCAGTTGTCATAGGCAGGTATAAGTCTAACTTTTCAATATACATAAGTTTAACTGAAAAAAGAATTGGTATGTATGCACACATATTTAATTAAAATTCCAATCTGTTGTGCAATTTATGAAAAATATTCAAGATACGAAAACGTAAGTAAACCACATGTTTATTATTTCATTTACTTCATTTCTTTCAAAGCACCCTGGAATCACCAAAACATACAAGGTCACACTGAATCAAAGGACAGCGTCTGCTTGTTCAAAATGTCATTATGGAAGAATCAGGAAAAAGCAGCTGTATTACAAGTCACCTTTCCAGCTCTCACAAACAAACTATTAATGGAGAAAGTCAGTCCTTTACAGTGCATTACAGGACCAAGGTCACCTGGGAAACCTTAAGGGCTCACTGGCTACTCACAAGACCAGCTTGATTAGTCCCACTGACCTCCTGCCCTTGCCAAGGGACTGATGGAAAGTCAAGTTTTTCAGCAGACCGCTAACTTGGTATTCATGCATTTTAGATGAACAGTTATACAAAGAAAAGTGAGATTCAGCTGAAGGACTTGGTTTCAATTGCTCTCCAGTGTTCACTCTTGTCTACTGGAATTAACCTGAGCATTATAATCATTCTGCTAATCAGAAATTCTCTAAATACAAAGTCAGTCTAACCTCAAATGTTATGGCAAGACTCACATCTGCTAAAGAAGAGTGTAATTTTGGCATAGTAACTTTTGTCCTGCTCTTTCTGCCTGCCATACATCAGGCGACAGGAACATATCACCAGGAAATAAATTTTCTTGTAAATAACCTGCAACCACAGTAAGTTCTAATTCTCTGCAAATTTTAAGTAACAACTTTCTTTAATTCTCTATGCCTTTTTAATAACTTGCTCTATTTCCAAGACAGCTTTCTTGCATTTTTCTCCACAGCGTTTCATTTGGTTTCGGTTGAGACAACCTTTAAAACCTCCACACCTAACTTTAAATATACGAAATTTAAAATGAAGACTTCAAGCCTACCAACTGCTTCGGTACATGGTATCTACCTGGAAGCTCATGTGTTTCTAGTGCATATTTAACTACTTTCTATGCCCTGATCACCCCTCCACCTGAGTACCTCACACCTCCCTTCTGGTGTCATTACACCGTGCTCTCAATGCACGGGAAATCAGTCAAGAATTGAACTAGTCAAGAATTGAATTAACTTCACCAATCTTAGCATGGTGTCTAATCCACTGGATAAGCTTCTTTCCCATCAGACTACTACTATTTCCTTCTACTCATCCTTCCACTCTCTCTCTTAATTTGCCAATAACAGGCCAGCACTTTCAAATCCAATTCCAACCCTACAAAGGATGCCACAGGCCAAAAAAAAAAAGCGTCTGAAAAGCTACAGGAAACATAGATTACAGGCATGCTTAGCATACCTGCAAAACTTCCAGAAATGTAATTCTGTGATGAGACAAATTTAAGACTCTTCTTTCTAAGTTCAGTAAGTGCTCTGTCACTTAATGCCTCCTCATCCACTCCTCCATAGATGGCAACTGACTTGAGGAAGAAATGAGCGTTTTTCATCAGTAATTCTCATCTGATCATCTCTATACAGGAACCTGGCACAAACAACAGAACCCTCTCTACTTTTCCACAAAAAGAAAAGTTATGACAAATGTATCCTTAAGACGTTTTCTTCATTAATTTGCAGCAATATCTCGCTGCTTTAGGAGCTGTTTGAACCCTCTGTTCTCTAGAGATTTAACGCTAGAAGGTGCTGAACGTTCAGTTCTCAGTGATGGAAATGGGAGCTGACGGCTCTCGGCAGCTCATCGCATTAGACAGTAGGGATTGCTCACAAGAAGAATGACAGCCCTACCTGAAAAATGTGAAGCCAGGTTCCTAACAGCTCAGTCACTGGCTGGCAGGCGCCCAGGATTGGACGACAAAGTGATGAAGACAAAGTAAGCATCGCATTTTATGCTGACTTAAAAAAGAGTCGCATTTTAAAGCTATGCTTATTTTAAATCATTTATATCGTTTCCACTCATCGGCGATCCATTCTGAGGGAACGAGCATGGTGATACCAAGTTGTCTATTAGAGCTACTTACAGGCACGGTTTCTGCTCAGAGCACGATGCAAAGAATGTTTAAAATAATTACCTAATCATCTGAAATTGAAATATACCAGTCTAAAGTATTTCTGAGAATTTCTCACATTATAATATACTAAGTATATGAATGTCTGTTTAACATTTTCCATTACGCCTTATATTTGCATTAAAAGAGTCTTATTTCCTCATTAAAAGAAATCCACTGGGGAGTGTAGTCCTTCTACAGCTAGGATATAATTACATTTCAGATTTAAACTTCTTAGATGGGAGAAGATGCACAGTCCAAGTCTCACACCAGTCCTATGCTGCCTCAATCAAATTGATTTATCTTCAGCCCTTTACATCAGTTTTACACTACCGTAATTGAACCGCGTTCAATGATTATTCCTATTTCCACCTAAATAAGGAATCAAGTCCACAGTATTTCTTTTCATGACTCGAAGCTGTTGTCCCAGGATCCAATAAAACTACATACTTTCAATTCCATGTGTGTTTTATGCAGACACATGACACACACACACACACTTTAAACAGTTATGCAAGAGACAAGAACTGATGCCATTTAATCCGAGTTGTTTTTTTCCAAATACTCAAAAGGTATTTGGACTGTTTAATGCAGTCACACCAGAGCACAGCATGATCTTTACTTGTTAGAAATTTCAATTAGTTATTCTTTGCTTTCAGGTACTGTAGCCACTAAAGCAATTTAACTTTAATTCCATCTGACTTCAATTGTGTTCAAATTATAGTAAAAAGGAAGAAGACAACAAGCTGTAAATATGAAAAGAGACAGAAAATCATTGAGAATCATGCCTTTATGAATATTTGATGAAGAAAGGTTAGATCTACTGCTGGTAAATTACAAGAAATTATGTCCATCATGTGACTCTGTCAGCAAAGGTTAATACAAATAGGTTTGGATTTAGTTGAGATGACAACGAGGATTAAAAAAGATTTGTCCTGTCCTCGCTGCAATTAGTTTTTCTCCTATTATTATTGTAACGGAGTTTATCGTTAGGATTATGGCAACAGAACTACTGCTCAATGAAATCATTTT
>BJBW01002239.1:115815-134970 GCA_004320125.1 Scolopax mira | reverse complement strand
GAGGCACTGGAACAGGTTGCCCAGGGAAGTTGTGGATGCCCCATCCCTGGAAGTGTTCAAGGCCAGGCTGGATGGGGCTTTGAGCAACCTGCTCTAGTGGGAGGTGTCCCTGCCCATGGCAGGGGGGTTGGAACTCCATGATCTTTAAGGTCCCTTCCAACTCTAACCATTCTATGATTCTATGCTGTTGCAACAATAACTTTGTATTTTGGGACAGAAAATTGATAACAGTTAGAAGAACCATAAAGAGAGCAACTCACAGATTTGATATAGAGTGCATTTCTCTGCAGCGTTGGAGAAAGTTTGGTAATTTCCTCTTGAAGACGCTGTTGAAAAGAAAAAAGGTAGTAACATATACATTCATCATAACACACAGCTTAAAGAAAAGCAGAGTGCAAATAAACAAGTCATTAACTAAATCCTGTCCTGCCAATCTGTTCTGCTGTTATCAGCCATTACAACACACATCATTTCGAAATGTCTTGGCAGAAAGACCACCCCCATTCATTTGTTCAGCTCCAGGCTCATTCCTCAGCCCTGACAACATGGAGTTTCTCTCGGCAGAAAATTGTATTCTACACGAGTAAAACTTTGCAACTGGATTTGGTTACGAATGTGTCACGTCACGCTTGGGACGGACACAACTGAGCAAAATCTGAAGTTGTTTCTGACAGGAATATTTGCACATTTCTCAACTCTCAGTCCAAAGCAGAGAGAGAGCTGCAGCTAAGGAGACAGGCTGGGATCCTCTGCTTCCAGGGACCTTTCTGAGTTCAGGGAAGAAGCGGCCTGGTTGTTACTGTTGTGACTCTCCTGCTACAGGCAATCTAGCCTAAGAATCCTAGAAGTCCTTTTTTGCCTGAAAAGCAAGGTTTTTATTTTTCATAATCTTTTTAATTTGTGTTAATTTATATTATCTTATTTTTCCTTCTAAATGATGTCAAAAAAGAAAAAGCAGACACCACAGTTATCCGAGAGCCATACAGCTTGATCTAACCCTGTACAAACCAGACCATTGCCTTCCATCCCTGCTCTTGTAAAAGTACCCTCTCCTTGCTCCTTCCAACTGTCCAAATAACCCTGAAAACTTAGAAATATGTAAATAAAAAGCACAAGTCTACTTTAGGAAGGTCTACTTAAATAAACAGTTTAAAGATGATACTGTGTCATGGAAAATTACACCTCCCTTCAAAATCTGCAAAATTAAATTTAAGTTTAGTTGTTCCAGTGTCTGTTTTTTTTCTTAGCATCCCAAATGCCATCCTATTTTAAAACTGAGTTTTGAATGTTTTGGGAACCATTGACACCACGCTTAAATCATGCTACTGCTCAGTCTGCAGTGAAAGCCAGCTGAACAATCACGGGGGAAATCAGCTTGCACCTGGCTACCTGCACAGGAAAGGCCATGTCAGAGTTAAAAAAAAAGGAAAAATTCAGATTGCTTAACTTTAACATGCAATTACTCATTTTCACTGCCATCTTCACATTGAATAAAAAAATCTTGGAACTTTATAAAGCTTGTGCAGCAGATGTCTATTCCAAGTAAAAACACAAATCATTTAGAATTTCAATTAAATAAAAGCTTACCAATTTTAGTCCTGTAAACAAGTATTTCACTTCTTGATTGATAAAGCAGCTAAGCTGAAGCAGATTCTCTTTTCCTTTAGTTACTTCCTCTTCTTCAGCTTCTGTACATTTCATGCTTCACAAAATTAAGGAAAACCATCATGCACCAAGAGCTGAACTACTGCCCTAGTGAAAACAACACGCTGAACAGCATAGCAATTTAAGATAAACCTGTGCTTGTGCATCAAGAGTACTTTTACTTATTGTAGTACAAAAAAGATTTGAAACAGCCCTTCCTTCTAACCAATCTGTTCCTTTGTGTCTGATGACAAGTGGTAGCTGAGGCAGACAGCATAACAAAAAAAAAAAAAAAAAAAATTTTTTTTAATTGCCATTTAAGCTTGTGAGGCCTGCTTTGTTCTTTCTTCTCCCCCACCCCCACCCCCAGGACAGAGACCATAACAACCAGCTGCCAACACTGTACTAACTGGCTCCCAGGAGCAACTTATGAAACCCTCCTGCAACGTGGTGCTCCATAACGCTGTAATAAATGCTCCGTAAATGCTGCTCACAATGAAGTTCTTCTGTTCCTGACACTGGCCAGAATTCCTGTTTCTCTCAACATGCACGCCCTCCTTTCCCTGCCTTGTATCTGCCCTCTTCACTGAAATTAAGTCCATTTCTTCATTATTTTCTACACATTCTTCTAATCATTCTGTCCAACCTCTTCATACGTTTACCTGAATCCTTTTCTCTCATCCACCTCCTTCCAACTAGACATTTTTCTGACTGCTCTGAGTGTACCTATTCTACAAATGCTGCCATAATCACACCTTGAAGGCTTGCAACACGACTTTTCTAGCAAGTATCTTCCTCCTGCCATTAGCCTATGTATCATTCCTCCTACCTACTTGTTACACTCCTCCCAACTATTTCAGGGATGACAAACATTACAACACATGCCTTAACAGAAGCCTTTCCTCTTATCACTACCAAGCTATGAGATACAGTACCTCATCTAAGGAGATATTTCCTTATTTCAGACAAGCAAAACACACAGTATAATTCTTTTTAAAAGGGGTGGTCAGTTTCATGATGGCCAGCATTTTGAGGTGAAGTGAGAAGAGTAATACCTGGCATAAGATGTGTGCCACATGTGGTCAGATGCTTTTTGTTCTTGCTATATAAAAAAAAAAGCTTCCAGAAAGTTTTAATTTCTTACTCATCTAACAGTATGCATCTATTTCTTAAAAAAAAAAAAAAATCCATCAAGATATCTTTTGTGCACATTTAGTATGCCAAGTGTATCAGCAACACTCCCTTACAAGACCAAAAAAAAAAAAAGGCTATTTAGAACAATTACATTTATTTGGATAAAACATGTCAGCATCCATGAAATAGATACCTGGCGATCTTTTCTGGGGAGGAAATCTGGTATTTAAAGTCAGTGCATTTTTTTCCTGTAAATTTCTGTTACCACGCTTCTTGCCCACATCATCTTCTCTGTCAAAGTATATCCAGTCTTAACTTTAACTTCTGTGTACTCCTCCAATACAGAATTCCCTCTCTTTCCCAACACACCTTTATTTTCTGTACTATTCTGAACAATGCTTTTAGTGCTCCCTGCTCTCAGCTCCTAAAGTGTGAAATTATTATCACTCTTTATGTCTTGCCTTTGTCTTTAGGATACGCTGTTTCAAATTCAATACTGAAGAACTGATCGATTAAACTCTTCTTTTTAGAAGATGCTGCTGTAGCTCCAGAATCTGTCTGTAAAACAAATTCTCTTATGATGCAACTTTAAATAACTAACAACAGTCAAAAATAACCCCACTTATTTCTTTAATTTCTTCCTTCACCATTCTACAGGTGCATCTTCTTCGAATCAATCTCCTTACACAGTATAGAAGTTTCAGAACAAATGCATTTATAGCATGCTGTTAAAACCACCTCAAACATATTAGCAAGCAAGATTTAAATCGGAAAGTCACACCTCCCTGCCCCCCAACTTAAATCTATCTTAAATTTTGGAGAAGCCTATCAGATTTTTGCCAATGCCAACACTCTCCAGAGAAAGAAGAGAATTGGACTGGTAAAGTCTTTACTGGTTAGAGTAAGACTACAATTACCTCCATAACCGTATCACCTTCTATGCCTTCCAGCTTCTGCTGTAGTACTCTCATCATCTGCACCCAGCACTCATTGGCATCCTAGGAGGGGAACAGAACATTCAATCCAACCAATCATATTATAATTGAGTAATATTAAATCCATCGATCTTTACACTATAAAACCAAATGTAAGGATTCATTAACTAAGAATTTCTCCCTATTCCACCACACGTTTTCAGAACTAGCACTTGATATTGCAGCCAACTTTTCTACACAATATAAAAGCAAACACTTTACTGGGATAAATTATTTTCACAAGAGAAAGAAAGTTATAAAATATTCTTGTTCTCAACTTCCAACATGCCAAAGACTTTTCAAACAAAAACCTAATAATCAGTCTTTACCTGTTGAAGGTACTGGCCTTGGTCGCCCTTCTCTGCAAACTGTGGGAAGGCCATATGTAAAAACTGCAGGAGAATGATAGGTGGGATACTGGTGGAAGTTTTATCCATGGAATCAAACAAGTCTCTAAGAGCTTGAAGAAAAAGTAAGTGAATGCTTTGAGAAGTGGAAAAACAATTCAAACATGGCAGGAAGTCTAAAAAGAATACTAAAACAGCAGCCACATTTAAAGATTGATCATTTAACAGTGACCAATTTGATCTTTTCAAAGCAGGACCAAGTTTTGCAGGTGGTATAACAAGTGCACCTAAGATCTCATTTGTGAACATGACTTTGCAAGTGTAAAGATGACAACTCTGGCCTTTCCTGGCTGATAATAGAAGAAGAAAAAAAAGCATTTTTAAGCAGTTACAATTTCATTTGAAACACATCTGAGAAACGGTATTTTCACAGAAGGACTACACCTAGAAAAACCAGAAGGCATTCACAATCTATTCTCTAGAGGGGCTTAAGTTTCTCCAATTACTGGGAAAAAACTTTCATTTTTCCCCGTCAAAAATATCTAGAAAATACTCATGCTTAATTTAAGACCCAGGAAAACAAATGTGTGTATGCATATGTGCAGACAGTTCATAACTATGTGCAATTTGATGAATATAACTGATTGCATGACAGTACACATGGCTTTCTTTTTTTTCTCCAGACACACCACTACATATGTCTTATCTACTCAGGTTACAGCATTTTAAATACACAAATCACTTCAGAGATACCTGTTAATCCTCACAACAACCCTGTGAGGTAGGCAACAGTCTGCATGGTCACTAATTTACAAGTGGAGAGACTGATGAATGATACACTTGAGTAAGTGAATATAGGCAAGATTATAAGGAACCAAGGTCAGATGCTTCCTCACTTTAAGAAATATCTTCACTGACCTTGATAAGAGGGACAACTGATATGACACAGCAATTAAAAAAAATGCCACAAGTGTCATGCAGGAGTTCTTGATCAGCTCAGCACCAAAGAATTAACTATGAATTACTTAAACTATTACGACTCCTTAAAAGCAGAGCTGTCACCTTAAAAAGAAAACAAGGGACACAAAGTAAAGGCAGTGAAAAGGGGAGGGGCAGGCATGGTTGTATATAGTAACCATTGAACTTACCACCCCAAAATTCGATCAGCAGGCATACCCACAAACTGGACCTTTCCTTCCTTATATTGTTTTGTTTTTCCTTAAATGGACTGGTAGAAATCCCAGTGTCCTGGCCCAGCATCTTAGTGGGGCAATGAAATAGAGTAAAAGAAGAAAAAGTGGACAAGTAGTACCCTTGTTCAAGTGTAAGGGGTCTAACTAGAATTCTAGTTAGAACTTGGAGATTCGGGGCCATCGTGAGCTCTCACATCATGAGCACCCAGATCACCACAACAAAGAGCTACTTTCCTTCCAAAGACACTACTTTCTATTTCAGTTAGGAAATCTGGATCTCTAGGGTAAAGGCTAAGACCACTGATAAAGCATCAGCTACCACCTTAACAATAATGAGTAGTCAATAAATCATATTTAAAAATATCAACAAAATGCACATTCTAGGAGCATGGCGCTAGCCTACCATTAAGTGAAACACAGAACTGTATGCTAAAATATTTCTACACAAAATGATGAAATCAGATGGATGGAGTCTGCTTTAGGAAGTTCTAATTACTTTATGCCTACATGCAATACAGTTAAGAGATACAAATGATTTCTATCTAAGCCTAGAGCACAGCTGAATATATTTTTCCTAGCATTCAGGAGAGGTATGCTTTGAAGTCACAGTCAGAATAACCTTTAAAGATATTAACAAGAGAGCAAAATGAATCCTCCAGCACTAGCAGATCTGAAATTCCTATGGCATATGCCCTAAAGAAAAATAGGCAGTGCTCTAACTGCAATTTTTGTGAGCAGTTAGCAGGAAATCACACACTAGCCTCAAACTCTGCGTTCTACTCTAAACACCAACCTGCAGTAATGTACTGAGCAGAGGCCATTTCTCCTGAAGCTCTTAAGGCACCACCATACCTAAAACAGAAGAAAAATAATTTGTATGCAATTAAACACAATCAAGAAGAGCACTCAGTTGTTCAAAATCACAAAGCAGGCAGCAATTAAATTTATTTAAATGTATCAAAATAAATCAATCACCAAAACAGAAGTAGCTGAAGATTGACTCACACCCACCTCAAAGTCTCTTCAAAGTACAGCATGGAAGCAAAGGAAAACTGACATCCTTGAGACAATCAATAAATGCAGACTGAGAAGTCTGGATCTATCACTGCTGCATATCTAATCCACTCACCTCAAAGACTCAACCTATTTTTAAAGAAACTGTAAAAAAGTCTGAATAGAAGCTACCCCATTCCTGAAACCTTTGCTGCAGTTTCTTCAGATATGTGGAAAAAACCACATTCAAGGGTAGACAGCAGATAAAAAGCACAGAGATGCAGGGCAGGCTTGCTTCCAACCTCCACAGCAGATGCAAAACAGTGAGAAACGAGACATTTTTCTTGAGGAGGTATTTCCTATGCTGAAAAAGTATGGGAGTCCACTCATATTACTAGAACTTGCCACTCTTCTTTGAACGATTTCTTAATTTACCACCTGCCAGAGGAACAGATGGGCCCTTGAAGCATGTAAGCCCTCAAGCAAAAGGAAAGCCTCATGCATTCTTTAGTCTCAGAATGAACTTTCAAGAATTCTGTCCACTGCTAGATGAGCAGGAAACTTGCCTCCATTATGCTACAAAACAGGGAGCACCCTTGCAGAGACCAGAGCAGCTGGTGAGAAATGAAGCCATAATAGTAATTTAGATTTCCCATTTGAGTCCTTTCACCTCTCTCCCCACTGCCATATACCCTTTAGCGCTGTTGCCAAGCGGGGAAGACCAAACAAAGGCTAAGTCTCCAGGAGAAAAGAGTCGCTGCCGGTGAATCTGACTTCCCACAGACAGTAAGACCACATCTTGTATTGCATCTGCCAGTATTATAAGGTACATTTTGACATTTGGTATGTTAAATTTGTCAAATACTCCGATTCAGTGCAGTAACTCAAGAGTCCTTTACAGAGAAATAAACAGACTTTCCTACAATGGAAAACATGAAAAATATAGTTTCTGTACTTCCTGCTCTGCCTTCAAATACCAGCTGTCAGTAACATCAGTTTCATAGGTGAAAACACATCATGCAACAAAGCCACTGAAAAAAAAAATATTCCTCACGGGAACAGGACGTCCCTACAATTCCTTTATACGTAACAAGACTATGCAAACACCAGAAAACAGGGTTAGGAGATCAGTAGCTTTTTTAAGCTTTTTAAACAAGTCTTGATAGGAACAATTTGTTTGCTAGGCAAAACACATCCTCTCTGCTAAAAGCCAGTTCCAACAACTAAATAGTCTTAAGTTCTTTAAAAAATACACACTAACACAGCCATAGGATAAGCTTTAATTGATCGCTATCTTAGCCTTGAATGTATTTAAAGAATAACAGATTGTTGTGATAATCCATGCCAGTAGTAAGACGACCATTCCACAAAATATCTACTTCATAAGCTGAAGAAAATATTTTGGTCATGGTATTTTTGTACTGAATCTTACCTTTTAAGGGCCTCTTTCACTTCTGGCACCGAGCGGATACACTGAACCGTAGCATTCATGTAGCAAGTGTTGCCAAGGTTTGTCAATCCACATGGTAATTCCATCTACCAAAAAAATTTACAAGGGTGCTTGAAGGTCTGAGGGAGATGTGCAACCATTTTTGTATAAACGCTGCAATTTGACATCAACTTCTAAGGAAAGGAATGACTAAAGATGAGTAAAACCTGGAATATTCCATCAAACTCTATGAAGTTTTCCAGATCTATTTTCTGATACTATTAATAATTTCATCATTTGGTGCTTTTAGGATTCAGGAATGTTTTGGGGTTGTTTTTTTTCTGTGCATGTTTAGTTTAATGAACATGTTCTTCAAGCAGGCAGTCATTCAGAAAGTTCAATGATAATCTCATTCAAGTTTTGACCTTAAAATTCTATTTCCACATGAATACATTTGTACAAAACACTGTTGTTTTAATTAAAATCAGTTTTTGGTAAAACTCTGAATGTGATGAAGTTCATAGCATTATAAACAAAAGAATTATTCAAAACTCCTCTCCAAAAAACGAAAACAGATCATTAATTTAATCCTTTCAGACAACTTGTGAATTTCTGAAGATTTGATAAATGTGAAGGCCAACTAATAATTAAACTAGTTTCAGAAACAACTATAAATCACAATATAATAGTATTTTTCTTCCTTTTTTTACAATCCTGCATATTTGAGTAGTTGTCAGGGAAAAGCACGTAGTTTAATAAAACTGAAATAGTACTGCATACCAATGCTACTTAATTATTTTAGGAAGAGAGAATTCATTTAGCTGTGCCTTCCATTTTTAATGAACACAAGCAGTATAGAAAAACTGAATTTTGATGTATAACAAAATTTCAATCAAAGAAATGCAACAGGACCAACTTTTTCAAAATGTTACCTGACACTC
Source organism: Scolopax mira (assembly GCA_004320125.1). Classification (NCBI taxonomy): domain Eukaryota; kingdom Metazoa; phylum Chordata; class Aves; order Charadriiformes; family Scolopacidae; genus Scolopax; species Scolopax mira. The sequence goes on along the minus strand of BJBW01002239.1, from coordinate 126,315 downwards.
ATCTTCTTGTTTGCCTCTCAGTTATCTCAAAGTCTGTGTATAGGGTTAGTCTCAAAAATACATAAATATCCTTCATCTCTTGGTGCCGTGGAAACCATTAAATACTTAAGCACAAAACCAGTCCTAAACTACAGATCTGTTTTGATACAGACAGGCACTAAAGTATTATCGTATATGTAGTTGATGCATACAGTCATGCAACTGTTTTAAGTATGATGAAGACCTCCTGCTTCAAACGGATGATGAGAAAATGAAGCCTTTCAAATTGTAAAAATAAAGGAAAAAAAAAAGGAAACAAAAGGTACTGCATTTAAAAAAAAAAAAAGGACTAATTATGCTCTTCCAGACTTTACTCCCATCAAGGAAAACATATAATCTATTCCACTAATGTCAAACTCATTTTCATTTTTTAGAAAGTATAGATAATAGTACTAATGAGGACAAACAAAACCTCAAACACACTCCACCCCAAACAAGCCCTGTTTTCCCTTCATAGCTATGAAGAAGGCAGGAAACCATTTTGCACATCTAAGAGCCCTTATTCAGCCAAAGATCAGGACAGTAATACAGCAAAGACAATAGAATTTTGTCTTTTAAGAACATCAGCAATACTATTTTTAGAAAATTTACTAGGCTGTCTGCTTAAAGAAAAGACAGCACTACTTATATGACTATTAAAATTAAATCCCAGGCTTCTCATCACTGTGACCAAGTGGGTTATCAACAAAAATTTGCATTTCTTTGAGAAGCTATAAGTGCTAAACAGACATTACAATTTCAAAATCCACTTTTAAGCAAGTGCAAGGATTTACAAACTTGCAATTATTCAAAGGTTTACAAGAAAAAGTTTGAAATATACTTACAGCTGAAGCCAACTGCTCCTCTGTCATGTCTTCTACAAAGACGGGTCGAGCAATTGGCTCTTCTGGAAGTGCATCTGCGGAACCCATCATTAATAAGGTCATCCCCTTAAAACACAGTAAAAATAGTAATAAATATTTAAGGAAACTTATTTCCGCTTAAAAAATAAAATCATTAAGCTCTTTACAAATTTCAGCTATTTCCCCAAAATTAAGTACAGTCTTTCTCTTAGTTTACAGAGCTGATACTGCACTGTTCTTTCTTAACTTTCTTAACAGTTCCGCAGCATTATCCTTGCTAGACATTTCCACTGAGCCTAGTGAGCTTGCCAGCAGCTGACAATGCAGGATTCCAATCAGACCTTAATTTAACATTCATGAAATACCCCAATGTGAAGTGTTCAGAAAAAGCTCCCTTCCTGATGGATCACTAGGGACCAAGCACCTTCAACACTTCAGCGCAAACAGTCCTCTTTCCCTTAAGCCTAAGAAAATACCTTAGAAACAAGGATAACTGAGCAGCTAAATTCCAATTTGAAAGAAGATGCAATACTTGAGCTTCTCAATTGACAGTCTCAAGTTCTCAAATTCAGACTTCTCTAAACAACAACAAAAACGACCCTCATCTTTAGCCTTGAATCCTAGGAAACACTTCAGACACATGTGGGTAATAATGAGGACCATGGTTCTAAGTTCAGAATGTTTTTTACACCTGAAGAGCAAAGAGGAAAGGGAAGTGCCATCCTTTGGTCTGGCAAGTTCTGAGGATGTTAAACTGATTGAAAAGTTAAAAATAACCAAAATGCCCCATAAGTTTAGGCGTAAGGACTTGCATGCAAGGGGGAGAAAAAAGAACAATCAAGTTTCCATGCTTGCTGGACTAAAATAAGAAAAGCAATTTTTCAGCATTCAACAGCAGTACATCTACACGATAAGATCTATCAAAGGGGGAGAAAATGTCCATCTGGGGCCTTGAAAAAGACATTGCTAAGGAAAAGGACAGACAACAGAATGCTTTGACAGTATAAATAAATCTCTAGAACTTGTCTATAACAAAGCAGCTATTAGCCTAACAGTCTGCAGAAAAGGACAAGAATATTATGGACTGGGGGTTTTGGTGAACAACTTTACCACAACAGCTGCAGCTATAGGCTACTAATAGATGCTTGCAAAGTAATTACAAGGGTAAGAGGAATGCTACTTAGTTCAATCTGCTCAGCAAAGAACTGGAGTAAAACCTGTACCAAACAGATGTTACAAGACACCTACAGAAATGGAAATGATCCCCCCCCAAAAACGTGAACAAAAAAATCTTTGGGATTCCCCATTACAATATTATACAGGTAAGAAACACAAATACATTCATTTTTTGTTTTCTTCTTGAACTAGTCAGAGGTATGAATAACCATTACCAAGGGCTTTCTCTTTAAACAGCTATTTAGTAGGAGAACAAATTTCAGCAGCTTGATAAAAAAGGAAATAGGGAGAGCTGTAACTTCAGTGTTTGTAATGCAACAGCTTTCCATGCTGGGTGTGCACAAGCAGGATGGACTGCAGAGACTGCCCAGGTTCACGAGCTCTCTAAATAACATTGCTTATTTTTATGGTCACAGATAGACAACACAGAAGTGCCACTGGTCTGATCCAGAACATTTCTTGTAAGAAAGAAAGAAATATATGCTCTCAAGTACTTCAGGAAGACAGGATTATTTCCCTGCTGATGCCCAAAACAGATTTTTACAAATAAATGGTGAGAACTTTGTAAGAATGCTTAGGTATGATAACTATAAAAATCAGACCTTCACGAAAAATAATTTTAAGAATGAGCTAGCCATTCAAACAGCAACAGAGCAAGAACTTTAAATCTTTCTTTAAATGCCAAAATAAAAACCAAACTAGTAAAATTTGGTTATCCTGAGAACTTACATTCTTTATTTTTATGTTCCCCCAGTCATCATCCTGTATTTGAAACGAAATAAAAAAGACAGGTTAATTATCTTGGGGCAAAAGACAATCAAGTATTTTCATTAATATTAATTACATATTTCTAAATATACAATTGTGTTTCATCCAAGATTCCACAATATTAACTATTTACACATCATCAAGTCTTGTCTGACTAAAATAAAAAGTAGCCAAGTCATCTCTTCAACAAGGTTCTTTACCTGCTGTTCAACACTGCTGAGATGTAAACAACTTTTTGTAGGAAAATCACATATATCATATTACACCAATAAGTCTCCAGCAAAGATGTGCCAGAGAAACTTTTCTTGAACAAGCTAGAAAGCAAGCAAAGCTGCATTCAGGTTCTGAACATTTAAAAAGGAACAGAACCTTCCCCCACCCCCCCATGCACAGCAGTGTTTGGTATAAGAGAGTGAAGAGTTTTACAACAGCAGTGAACCTCCCAACCATTTTGCAACCAACATTTGCCACTATTTTCCAGTAGTCGGGAATGAACCAAACAGAATTATTTCTGAGAAGTATAGTCAGTTTAATACATGCAATGAAAGATCTTCTGGAGAAACACTCAGAAACATGGTCATTGCTTATTACGTTATAATTTAATAAAGTTAGAAAGAATACAAAACCCCAAGTATTTCTACCTTCAGAGTTCCTCCTTTAACCATAACCTTCTGTCTAGCTGGCTGAACTCCAGTCAGTGCAAACAACTGGGCTTTGAAGACCATTGGAGGTTCGTCAGTGTTAAGCTCCACACCATCGAATTTCTCTTTTCCCCATTTCACATTAACTGCAAACAAAGTGTTTTGAAACTAGATTATTTCCTAATATACAAGAATGCAATTACCAAGGTTAACCCAGTATTTCAAATTCCAGATGTTATACCATCTCAAAACATTCAGTTTTTAACTCTAAAACTTGTCAATAGCTAAAGGACACCTTTTCTACAAGGTGTCTCAGCCATCAGAACATATAATTTACAAGTCTAAAAACATCCTACACAACAATCATAAGCAACATATATACTGAGAATCTTTGCAAGCAATACACGGGTATAACAGCATTAGAAATTTGTTGGGCAAGTCTTCATAAAAGCAGCTCAAGAGCAACTCTCCCCACCTCTTAGCACTGTGCATTGCAAACAAATTCCTGAAGGAAGTTCAGATGTATGATTCCAATTCAGTTTTCCATAGTCTTTCCATCCTCCTTCAATGGCAAATACCATGCTCTTTAAAAGCAAAGCAACTGTTTGACAGCCATAGTTTTGGCTACCAGTATCATTCACGTGGAGCTATGTCAGAAGCTGTGTGTGTGTCAAGACAAGACCCATAAAATAGCACACCTCTTGCTTCCTTTCAATAGGAGGTGAACCTCCTAGTGCCATTTACACCACCGTCACCATTACCCTCCTGAGTTTTGATAGCGTTCATACAAACAGCATACCTGTGTGCAAATACAGACTAGAACCCAGCACGGGTTGCAGCTCCAAAAACCCTGACCCCAGTAAAGGTCCAGGACTGGAATTAAGAAGCAAAGGGAAATCTGGTCATGCAAAGTGTAACTCTTGATGCTGGAACTGGGATTACCAGCAGAAACATTAAGCAGAACAACGCAAAAGCACCTTCACTTTGGTAAAGCCAGTACTAACCAGTGAAGACAAAAATGCCTGGAATAAACAGCGTGTTTCTAAAGAATGGTCACATCTCTTTGATCACTTCCAGACATTATCATAGGTGCAAAAGGCTACTTTAGCAAGCTGCAGTTTTGCTGAAGATCTGCAAAATATAGGACACAGTAACATCCTATGTGCACAGCAAGTACCCAAATTTAAGAAAGCCATATCCTTCCTTCTACCTGGGCTTTGGCTTTAAGTAAATATACTACATCAACTCTAAGTTTTTTTCAACACAAAATTCTTTAAAGTTGTGATTTAAAAAAAACGTTCCAAGAAGGTTCAGCTTTCAGATACATGCAGTGCTTGTCATGGGTAATAAGAATAACCAAAATTCAGTCTAAATTAGCCTACAAAGCAACTCAAATGATGACTGGCTTTTCAGTATTTTGAGTAGATTTGCCCTTCCGATTTGTCTAACCTTTTGTTTTTTAAAAAAACCACATTTATTATTTTGCCTATTTAAGACCTACCAAGCTCAAGTCTCACATTTTCTGAGAAGACAACCCATTCAGTCACTGAACAAGCCAGCTGCAGAGTCTTTTAAGTTTTGCATTTTTGAACAGTCATGTATCCACCGCTAAATATGCAGAACTTAGCAATTATTAATCTGTAGTGTTACTGGTTTTGACAACTCAGCACTCAAGAGAAGGAAACTGAAACGTGTGAGCATCTTCTCTTCAGAGATCACAATGGAAATTTCACCAAAAGTTTCCAAAATAAGGAGAGAAAATTGTTAATTTGAAAATTATGGGAACTAAAAAAAAAGGAAGGACATATTTGCCCCGCTGAACACAAAACACAGCTTATACAGATGTGCTAGGGTTCAGAAAAATCCCGTTGTACTGACATAATGATCCCAGTTTGATAACAACAATTAAAATAATGGAGAAACAGGGCCACACAACTGCGTCCTGAGGCCTTCAACAGACCGTTCCTCATGCACTAAGAAGCCGTTCTTAAGACCAAGCCTAACTTAAACAAGCCAGTATCAGACCTAGAAGTGTCAACAGAGGTTTTGCTCTTGCAGTCTACACTAGAAACTTTCCGTCCCAACAGGGAGGGCAAGTGGAATGCGATACAATTTAGGAAAATTTTAACTCCTCTGGTTTTAACTAGGAAATCATGGATTCACCCGAGCAGAGGCAGATGTGCCTACATAAATTTGGAGGCACGGATGCAGAATCGTGGCTCACTTGACAGACAGCAGCACTTACCTTAGCACAAAACAAAATAAACTAAGAGGGGCAATACCGAGGGCACGATCGCACACCACAGGCGTATGACACCCACTCACACATGATACACATCTGACACCTTGCCCAAAGGGCCCTCCCGGCCACCAACAGCACTCGGCGCTCGCCCCTCGCCCCAGCCGGGCCGGGCCGACACTTCCTCCTCAGCCGGCCAGGCCGCCTCCCGCACCTCCCGGGGAACTCCCGGTGCTGCCCTCAATCGGGCGCGGCGGACACGTGCGTGGGCCGGCGGGGAGATCGGAGGATCCTCCCGCTGCCCCTCGGGAGGCACCGCCCGCCTCTCCCCCTCCCAGCGGCGGGAAATGCCCAGGCGGGGGCGGCGGGGCCAACGAGAAGGGCTCGTCGCTGAGGCAAAGGCACCCGCCACCACAGGCGCTGCCCTCCCCCAGGCCCACGCTGCGGCCGAAGCGAAGCGAAGCAGGCCCAGCGCGGGTGGCGGGGCCAGCTCACCTGAGAAGAGCGGCATGGCGGAGGGGGCGGGCGGCGCGCCGTGTCCCGGGAGGGTGTGGTAGCGACGGGGGAAGCGCAAAGGCGGCGGGGGAACGGCGCTAGCAGGGAGGGAGAGGGCGAGCGATGGCGATGGCAGCGGCGGCGCGTTCCTCCTTCCTTCGGGGTCTCATTCAAACCGGCCCCTCAGGATGACGCTGCAAGCGGGTCCCGCTCGCCGGAAGCGGGGCGGGTTGCGCGCGCAGCGCCGGAAGGGCGGGGCGGCGGCTGGGGCGGCGGGAGGAGGGCGGTCGCGCGGCGGGGCCGTTAGCGGCTGCTCGGCGGAGCAACGGTCGTAGCGGCAGGGTCTGAGGCGCTGGTCCTCGGGCCGGAGAGGAGCAACAGCTTCGGCCGCGGGCTGCCCATGGACGAACGGTAGTTTGTCGGGGCCTGGGAGGAGTTCGGTCTCCTCCGCCGGCAGAAGCCGCCGTGGGCTAAAGGGCAGGGAGTAGCAGCTTGGTGGAGAGCTGAGGTGGGCCTGTGGGCGGTGGGATGGTGTGTGCCGTGCCCAAGGACTGTGGTTGTACAAAGTTGGGGGGGGAAATTAAAGAAAAGGCTGTTGTGGATGAAAGGCCTTAGGGTTATAGGAGACCGTGGAGTAAGAGATTAAATTATCAACAGAAGAACTTTATTAAGAGGAGAGGGGATGACAAGTCTACCAGCAATTATACTTTTTAAGACTCGGGTCAGAGGTAATTGATAAGAAGTACTAAAAGATGAGTGTGATACCCTTGGCCAGGAGTCTTCAGGACAATAAAAACAGTTTTAAAAATATTGAAAGCAGTAGGCATGGAGGGATGAGTTTCAACTGCTTCTACGGAAACTAGGTTGTGACTTAAGAAACTAAAGTAGCATTTAAACATATAAAAAGGAAGATAGTGCCAGAAAGAAACGCTCCTTCGTCAGACTCCCAGCTACCACCTGTAGAAACCCAGCACTCCTGCCTTCACCAGCCCCTCTCCCAGCTGCAGCATAAGAGTTTCTGACACTGTTCTGTTGTCTGTGTTTGCACTTCTGGTCTTCTGCACTTCTTTTGCTATAGGAGTGATACCTAAAGCAGGAAGGATATTTCTTGATAAACATGCTCACAAAATGTGATACTTAATTCTAAAGAGTCAAAGAAAGATACATAAAACAGCCATAGCAATAATCCAGGTCTTGAAAGTAAGCCTTAAGAGGGAAGGCTGAGAAATCTGTCTTTTCAGTTTGTCATGGAGAAGAAAAACAAAAGTTGATTTTATTGTCCAGTGTAGACTTTTAGATGTGAAAAGAAAGTTTTGTGGAACAAGGATTACATTTCATAGAGAAGCTCTGATGAGCAGTATGCTGAAATTAAACTGGATTGTGATTTGAGATGTGGAGTCTCTAATTGCTAAAGTGATTAAAGTTTACCAGCGTTGTTGAAGTTTACCAGCAAGGGTGATGAATCTTCTTTCTTAGACTTGCTTAAAGGAGTTTTCTGGAGAAGCTTTGATTCAGTTCTAGGGTGAGATCCTATAGACCATCTATTCAAGTGAGAGCAGATCCCAGCTGCCTGCCTGTGAGCCTAAGTGCAGGGTATCTCCAGTCTACCCATTTGTTCTTAATGCTGACAGTGACCTATAATGAGGCCATTTATTGAGGCTCCTAAAAGAAAATTGAATGCTCTACAGCCTGAAGCTGCACTGAATATATTCTCCCCTTTAGAGTAACCCTTAGAGGATGATGTGTAGCGCAACTACAAGCTGTTCATTTCCAGGGTTGGCAGAAGCACTAGAGGGTGCTGTGCCAAAACAGAAGAATCCGGGTTTGTGTCCTGCAGAAAAACTTCCTGACCTCCAGATGAAGAGCCACTACCTCGCTTTTCTAGGCCTCTTCCTGCTGTAACAGCTTTGGGCCTTTTTCCTTAAAGAGGGGATCAATAGACAGATTGTGGTTTCCTTGAATCTTACACAAACTAATCTGAGGAGCGTAGAGACAAAGAGTGCAGCCTGATATGCACTCATAGTAATATGAAGTACAGATTACCTTGACCACATTAAAATTGTGAAAGATTGGTTGATTGTTATTAAATGCATCTTTTTTCTTAGTGCAGACAAGTCCTGAGGGGACCCCAGGCTGGGTTGCAGGGACAGAGAGACGGCAGAACTTCCTGCCCCAGCTGTGTTTCTGTAGCCTTTTGCCAGGCCACCTGAGCACAGCTGCTTCCCATCCTGAGCTGGCCAGATGCAAACCAGCTTGGATCCAAAAGCTGGGGCTGTGTCGTCAGCACAATAGTGCATGCAGGCCAACAGGCCCAGCAGGATTTATTAATGCTGGAAGATGGGCCGGAGCAAGTCCAGATCTGTTTACAAAAGGCTTTAACTCTATGGAATCTCCCATGGCTCTGTTCTGAGGAACACAAGCTGTAGGTGTACCCTCAGACAGTACAAGCAGGGGTTGTGACACAGTAAAAGGCGTGGGGAAACAAGGCAAGGCCCTTTGCAAAGCATGCTTTGCAACTGTGTGAAACCTGTGATAAAACAAAGGTGATAGTCTTAAATAATCAGTGTCTGAGGGATTAAAATACTGCATTTACATTCCTTCTTTCTTTAAAGGGGAAGAGGTGTATCCTCATCCAATATATTGACAAGTGTATTTAAACATTTTGTTTTCTATGGGGAATATAACGTTCTTTGGAACCTTCCTATGTATCTCCAGGCTTTAAACATTTTAATGAGCATGTATTCACAGCACAGGCAGGATCAAATCACATTGTTAACTCCTTGTCTTCTAGATAACTGGCATGCATATTGAACTTAAAATAAATACTTGTTTTAAGTGCTTTAAGTAATTTTTTTCAAGTGTCCTGGTGTGGTACAGTACTTTACATGTTTAAAGAAAAGTTCTTTTTCATGATAAAGGTAAGCATTCCACTTTCCTGCACTGCAAACCTTGGCTGTCTCCAAATGAGCACCTAGAAGACAAGGAACAGAACGAAGATCCTTTGGTGTACGGGATCTCCCCAGGGCTGAGCAAGGCCCAGATGGGGATCACCGTGGCTGCCTGAGCAGTGGTGGTGGCTCCTAGAGCTGACTTAGGAGGCTGGGTATGGCACAGCCCAGCCAGGAAGCCGCTGCTACTTTTGATCCCTATCCCACAGCAACTACAAACTGAAAAATGCAGTGTCAATAAGGTGTGACTCCCAATAACAGATCATATTGAAAATACAATGTCAGGTAAAGAAAAATGTAATGATCCAGGAGATGTTTAACACATCTCCTGTGCTCTCCTCCATTTCAGCAGTTTTTAAACTTGGTGCTTTCTGAGTCATTATGAATGTACATCTGGGTCACAGAAAAATAACAGAAGTCTATTTGCCTTTTTTTTTTTTGTTTGGTAACTAGTACATAACAGTTTTCCAGTCGAGTTTCACCAGCTCAGAGGGAAGTTGAGCACCTGCTGCCCCTCCTGTCCCAGGAACCGCATGGTTGCTGACTTGCTGCTGGCTACAGTGGATGCTGCTAATCCTGCCTGGGGGAGAGGCAGAATCCTTTGCTTATTACCCGGGCTGTTTCACTACAGTTAGCTACTCTTAACAGTTTCTTTTCCTGTTTCCTTCAGCGGGAACAGGGAGCCTTTAAGAGGAGATGGAAAAAAGCAATTTTGGCTTTCTACCAATGTTAATGAACCTTCAACCTAATACAGTAATAGAAAGCGGGAGAAAAAGTGATGGCAAATAAAAAAATGATCATGTAAGAATCTAGACTTCCTGATTTCTCAAACTGCCTAAAACTACAGCTCCACTGACATGAACAAGCCAGGTAGACTTACTTACACTAGCTCTTCACAGCTTATACATTCCCATCTCTTGATGAGTGTAGGCAAAATATTTCTATAAGAAGAATCATTACTGACAAGGGTAAAAGCTAAACAAAATAAAAAAGGCAAGAGCCAGAAAAAGTGCAGCTGCAGTGAACATGCTGATGGTTTTTTTCTGGATGATAAAGCTGATGATTGCTAAAGATTTAATACCAATTATTTTGTCCCCTGAAATAATCTGTTTGCACGGTTGAGATTGTAGGCATTGCTTTTCCTTACAGTAGAAACCTTTGGCTGAATTTGTTATGCAAAGTGTAGCTATTGCTGTAGATAAGCACCTTGCTTACAGTAAACAAGTGCCAACATCAGTATACCAGAACACACAAACTGTAATTTGCATGTCTAGACTTTATTATTACAGCATTTTAGTTGCAACTTATCCCAGACGTATAAGTCAATATAATTTTACACTTCATCTGCTGCT